>CM076607.1:64390598-64458098 GCA_038502775.1 Hippodamia convergens | reverse complement strand
AACCAGAAAACGAAGTTGTTGATTACAACACGAGGTTTTCCGGAGTGACTGGACGTGACGTAAACAGTCCGATGGCGAAAACTTTTTCCGAAGTCCAGTGGGACATTCTTCAGTTGGTGAATCAGGACAACATATTGGTCGGGTACGGCCTGGAAAATGATTTGAGGGTTCTGAAACTACTCCATTTCAAAGTTGCTGATACCGAGATAATTTTTCCCCACGTGCGTGGAAAGCCTTTCAGGAAGCCCCTGAAATAGTTGGACCTGACGACTCTCAATAAAGAAATACAAACTGCGGATTCCGGTTGCAGTTCCCACGAGGATGCACTGAGCTGCTCTTCAAAACATACAGTAGCTGTTGAGTCGACATGAGCCAAGGATAACATGTAAGTTAACATTTGAATTCTAAATTAGCGGGTAGGAAATCTTTTATTTGATTATATACAAACCTGAACCTATAAGTGATGAGAGTTACCCAGAACTTGATTTAGATAATTTCGATCCCACTCCTTATGAAAGTTTAATTTCGGAAATGGAAGGTAATAGATTCACTGATACGGTAACGAATGAAGATTTAAAATATTTGTCAGGATATGTAGCCTACAGATTCGACTTGAAATATTCAGCCTTGAACTTAGGTGAACGAACAAAAAATCTGGAACATTCCCAGAGTCCAGATCGGATAGAGTTCATATCTAGGGGAAACCTGATGCATCCCAGCGATTGGCTGTTGAAAACAACACACATTATGAATTCAGAATTCAATAAGCTGCATGGGGATTTCTCAAGCAAAGAAAAGTTTATTTTAAAAAAAATAGCCCATGCAGTGAATTCAGAATTCAATAAGCTGCATGGGGATTTCTTGAGCAAAGAAAAATTTATTTTTGAAAAAATAGCCCATGCAGTGAAGCAGAATCCGGAATTCATCAACTTGAACAAATATGTGCCCAATGAAATACTCCTGTGTATGGCCAGAACTAGGAGTTACATAAGGTTGAGGCAAATAAACAAAAGTATTAGCGCTCAAAACAGCATGAGGAAATTGGATAGTAAAATGAAAAAATATACTAATAAATGAATAAAAAAATCAATAAATCAATTTTTCTTTCATCATCCTCCCTCTAATAATCATATGATTTGTGAAATATAAAGTCTATTATTTTTCCCCACAGATATATATTTGAATGTATTGAGAGGATAATCTTTCAAATGAAGGAATACAAGTAGGGATTTTGCTCTTAGTTAAGAGCGATTCGATAGTTATCGAATCGAGTTAACAAATATTTTCTGGAATCTTAAACTGTTGTTCAAGCTCAAACATCCTGTGATTCGTATACTGAGTTTAATCAATTCCCCTGCAGGATAAACAACTTGTGAAGTTCAGAAGAAGCTTTTATTTCAAAAATATCGTGTTGAATTATCAAAAAAATTAAAAAATCCTAAAAGCGATTCAACAGTTATAATTGAGAAGTTGGGCATTTTCTGTCCATGCAGTTCAAAAATATTGATTTTTTTGGATCTCTTACGTAATTAACAAAAGAAATTCAATGCAATGAGAACCAGAAAAATTGGCAATGAATAATTATATCCGAAAATTCATTGCGATCTTTCTGGACAATTCAAATATTTGGCCACAATGACATCACAGGGTGCGACAAGGACGGGTATATATATATATATATATATATATATATGACTAACGTAGAGTTCCGGGACATTTTGTACATATACGAACATTTTGTACATATAATTGTATATAGGTTCATTTCGTCATACATAAGTTTTAGAATCATCTGGTCAAGTCAAATTTGATGTACTTTTTTTATTTTAGTTTTTATATCATTTTTTGCATATAACGTCTAGTTCCAAGACCTATCCCAAAAATTTTGTTTAAGGTTGGAAGGCTCCAAAATTATTATAATTAACGAAAATTTTAGGATTCAAACATTTCAGAGCTTTTTCAAGTTGACGATGAAGAAAAATAACGAAACTTATTTACTCTTGTTTCAATCGAACTTCACTTTCATCATTAAATATATCAATTCATGTCCTAATTCTAATTGTTGTTGGTGACGTTAGGTTTCAGATTGAAAATTAACTGTTTGAATAGATAAATATGTATACGGATTCAATTAAATATTGAGGCATAAGAAAAAAATGAAACGGGACATAATTTTTATCACAAGCTTCCGTTTCATGTCCGTAATGTAAGAGCCTTCACATTTCCATTTTCGTTTAAGTTTCTGTTTGTATATCATCTTTAATGGAAAAATGCCCCTCCTGAATGCGAAAATTTCGAAAATGTGGAAATGTTTTCTTTTATTTGTAAGTAACTCGTAAGTGACTATTTGTGACATTGACATTTCAGTTTATAGTCTTAACTTTGATGGAATAATTACGCTTATGAAATGCGTTAGCACCCATATTTTCGAAAATGTTTTTTTGCATTCGTTAGTATGCAAAGTAGTTTCTTTCAGTTTTCTCCGAAAAACCAAATACAATTGGAAAATCTACCGTGTCATATCATAAGAAATTAGGTTACCATTTAAAGCTTCTGTATTACAAATTCTTTTTCAACGAATAGAAGAATTAGTTAGAGTAAGTTAGGGCTGTTATTTTCCCAATTAAGTTTGGACAATGTAAGAAAATTTGTATGTTTCGAATATTTACTAACGTTGCACTTTCCCTTTGAATTTTTTTTCCAGCGAAAAATCGAAAAGTGGATGACCATGTACGCCCAATGAAATGCGCTGTCAGTATCCTTGAAGTACAAACGAAAATTTTTTAATCGAAAATAGTAGGCAAATAACGTCACTTACGAGTAACTAACATATGCTTTCCTCAGCTTTTACTTTGAGAATAATCTTCAGAAATGAATGGACTCATGAACGTTAAAAGAATATAAATTTGTGATAAATTTTAGTAGAATGATCAGAAGGGCAGTTCAACATTCTATTTATTTGTTCCATACGCCAGAGTGCGATTCAGATTCCGAACTGACTAGAGAGGTAAACACGGTACAGAGTCCTATTGATATTTTAATGCTCAAGATTCTTCGCTTTTTTTTTTTTCAAATTGAATTTTTTGTATGAAAAATTTTTGGCGAAATGGCCAATTTTCTGGAGTTCTACCATCTGTCAGAAAAAATGCCTCACCTTTAAAAACACCCTGTACAGATCTTCAAAAATTCTTTAATATTTGTCTCAAATGGTACAAATAATATTCTATCAAGGTGAGATTTAATTCTCGAAAAATTGTCTACATTTTATACTGCTATTTTGGTATCGCAAATTTTTCGACAGGGTGTTTCTAAATTCATGCGAAAAATTTCAGGGGGTGATTGCTCGTATGAAATCAAGATGAGAAATTTTTTTCGAGATAAAGTTTCATGAAATAAAATTATAACTCAAAATTCTTGTTTTATTAAAAAAATATTCTTGTTCTTTCCAAAACCAATACCTGAAGAGAAGAAAATCTTTCAATAAATTCAGTGAAAAACATTTAAGATGTGAAATGTAAAACGATTTATAATAAATGCTGGGAATGACTACCAATAGCAAAATACATGAACGTAGTCTACCTGGCATGACTTGCCGTACACGTTCAAAAAATAAAAACTCAATTTTAGTCACCACCTTTCCTCAGCCCATCCTTAGGCTCAGAAAATTTTGTTATAGGAAAGACCCATCTTAATTTCATACGAGCAAATACCTCCTGTATTTTTTCGCATGAATTTGGAAACACCCTGTTTATTTGAATAGATGAAAATATCGATTAGCAATAATTCTGAGAATCTTTATTCTTGTATCATGAATTTTTCTGTGGACGATATAATCACCTTAGACTCATATCGTTTTTTCGCAAGTTTTAAATGTCCTATTATCTCTCATTAGGTTATAAGTTATAACCCGATGCAAAAAAAAAATACAAACCGAATACACTACCATTCAATATTTACTTCCGAGGCTGCATTTTCCATTTGAATGTGAACTGTGCAATATTTTTGCCCTTTTTAGTTCAATTGAGTCATGTTTACAATTTTTGGTTGGGAAAATTTGGATTATATTTATATTTTTCTAATCTCAACTCTCCGCCTGGACTTTTATATTATAAGAAAATAAGGAATTAACTTTTTCTAGCAAGAAACACATATCTATTCATGGAAATCCACATGATTAAACATGACAGAAACATTGAAATAAAATGTAGAAAAAACGAATGAATATGTCGTTCGTTCTATAGATGTTTCGATTGCCTCCGTATTCTCATAGTTTGAGAAAAAACATATTTGCATAGATTCATTGATAGCTCAATTGTGTCATAAACTGCACCAATATTAAGCCACAATATATCACTAACTCTAATAAATATGTAGGTACCTATAAGGTATTTTCATATCTATCTATCTATCAGTTATTGTATCGCCCAGGTATTATTTTCTCCGACTAAAAATATACGATCAGAATAAAGATTATATCTACAGATATTTAATGTTGTTTTTGGGGACTTCAGTTTCCTGGCGAATGCTTTATTACTACATGACATCTCCCCTTTCTCAGTTCTAATCAGACATCTATTGCATATCTTCATAGGCGCGAGACACATTTCAGGATTTTTTTCAAAGAATTCAGTTGTAGAAGCTATAAGTAAAAGAATTACATATAATGTTGATATTATAATTTCATTTGATATCGACAACCTTCAATAACCTAAAATGAAAGTAAAATCGATATAAATCTATTTCATATGAAAATATGTGAATTATTGTTGAGAATCTATATTGATGATCTCAATCATGTGAATGTGATATCATACGGGTTTTTGTTGAACTAACCAAATGAAAGTATAAACATTAATTAATGGGGGTTTGTATATCATGACCCATAATCCTTGAGTTTGAATGACATAGTCTTTTCATTGTTGTTTTTGGAAATTTTATGGTCCCGCCAAATGTTCAATTACTACCTGACATAGACATTTTCTATTCGTGTTGTTTTTCTTTTCACTCAGAATCATATATTCCAGTTTCTCATAAGAGAGACAAATTTCAGTTTTTACTCATGAAATGGATTAACCTAGTTCATATTTACCAACCCTCAGTTTGGAAATTATATAAGGTGTTAGGTAACTAAGGGGAAAAAAATCAAGAGGTTATTGTTTGGACTATTCTAAGGATATTTTATCCTCTGATTTTTTTTTGAAAAATCGCTTTATTACGAAGATATATGGATAAACATATTTTCAACAAATCCAACACTTTATTTCATATCGAAGGATTTGGAAGGACAACTAGGTGATCTTGAAGGTCATCTTTGAGTTATTCTTCTTTGGACATATTCAAAATGCTCCTTTCCCGCTCTATGGTATTACAGACCCCTCCGAGATAGATAGATCTGTACCTATGCTACTATTCTAATTGCGTAATTGTTGACATAATAATTGATTGGATGGTAGCATCCCAGCTGGATGTAGCCATTCTAAACAATTTTTGTAACGTGAAATATTAGTAATGAATTGTTATTTGTCGACAATTTGCTTCACCCTGTATCTTCGCATCAAAGCGCTTCTTCAAAAATAATCAGAGGATAAAATATCCTTAGAATAGTACCTTAATTACCTAACACCCTGTAGGGGATATCATATTTCATTGAAAAATAGGTAACCTTCAATCATCTGACATAAGAATAAACCAATATCACTTTTCACTATTCTGTATAAAGATTGTATGATTTATTGTTGTTGATCTGTCGATATTCATTGAATATGAATGATTTCAACCATATAAATGAGATTATTCAAGAATTATTGTTGAACTGAATGAATGAAAGTGAGAATATGAACTAATGGGGATATGTATGTCTTGTCTCATAAACTTTAAAATCATATTTCTTCTTTAGTGTACCTATTATTCTGAAAGATTAAATTGTCCAGCTATGATAGATGATGTTTTCAATCGAGCAATTTCTAGTCGGCGAAGTTCCCCAGTAGAGAAAGTGGTCACCCTCCGTACGCGGGGTACATTCGTAGGTACATTTAGTATAACAGAAAAAATAAACTGCACACAAATACGCATTTGCTTGTGTGCATAGACATATTGGATGCAATGTTGTCGGCGTAATATCGTGCCAGTTTAACTACGATGTATCAGTTGACAAAACGTAGAGTGTTTTCGCGCGCTTTGAGTAAATTTTTTACTTAACTTCAGTTCGAAATTTGGAGAAGAATTGTAATGTTTTTGACAAAATGATGATGATTGATTAATGTTAACATTGTTTATTTTGAGCTTCGACTGTTATATTTCTCAAACTGCATCGGTATTTTCATAAAGTAGTTTATCTGGTATATCAAAATTCGATTTTGATGAATTAACATCTAATATTTCCTTTTAAAATTATCGTACAGACAGCACGTAATTTAACGTTCATTAAATAATAAAACATTATCCAACAGCTGTTGGAAAATGAAAAAACAATGAAGCTGTAGTTGATAGTTGATAGTTTAAAAGGGGTTACAGTCCACTTATGGTCTATTGTGCCCCCTGACAAAGCTTAACAGCTTGCCTTCCAGTCCCAGAGATCTTATGAAATCCAATATCTCGGAAGGCTTCATTGAGGCTACTTCCTCACTCCTACAAGTCTCTTGACTAAAGCATTGTTTTCCTTGGCTTACAATGCCAAAGCATTCTGTGACAAGGATAAATAGGAGTTTCTTCTTTCTCTCCACAGAATCTACACTCGTCAGTGTCCGATACGCCCATTCTCAGCAAGTGTTTACTGAGGCGACAATGCCTATACCACAGAAAAGTTCTGGGCCAGTGAGTGGTTTCTCAGCACCCTCTCTGGCAAGTTTGTGGGCCTCTTCGTTACCTGTGATTCCCGAATGACCAGGAACCCAGATTGCCTACCTCATTGAGTTTGCTCCGGCATTCCCATGTTGATTTTGAGTCGATGACATAGGAGTTCAGTGCTTTAATAGCAACTTGACTATCTGAGTGAATAGCTATGTCGCACTTTTGATAGTTTTTCTCTAGATTAATATCTAGACATCTTTCGATTGCTAATATTTCTGCTTGAAGGACACTCACACAGGAACCTAACGATAGTGCACACTTGGCTTTGGCCCGTGAACCCCAGAGCCAACTCCCGTGTTGGTTTTAGAGCCATCCGTATACCATTTAACAGTATTTTCTTTGAAATTTTGGTCGGTGTATTTCCGCTCTCATCCCTCTTTTTTGCATAGCATCGTAATGAAGTTTTCCTCAGTACTTACTTTCTTGACCATTACATCACTAGGAAGGTTTGCAGATGAGATATAGTGCACCAGACTCTCTGACACCTAATTCTCTCATTACTTTCGCCTTCTCTAGATATTCTGAGGATGGCTTAAAGGGCCATCCTGTCAATCACCAGATGTAGGAGTGTGAGATCTGTTATGATCTCAAGTGCTCTGGTTGGGCACGTTCTCATGGCCCCCGTGATGCACACACAGGCAAGCTGCTGTGCTTTATCGAAGTATTTTTGGGTTACAACCCCAATTCCTGCCGCATAGACGCCTGCACGCCATAAGAGCTCTACTAATAGAATTACATATATGCCTTTTCCACAGAAGCTTACTGTCCAGGGTAATTCCCAGATATTTAACTTCAGACTTCCACTCAGGATATTTCCGTTCAATGATAACGACTTTATGGCTGGAAGTTTTCTTTTCCGACTGAACGGAATTACTGTGGTCTTGGTTGGGTTGATATTCAGCCCCACTGACAAGCACCATTGCTCAATGATTCTAAAGCCATTCTGCAGTATATCGCAGAGGGCGCCTTCGAACTTACCTCTTATTATAAGGACTATGTCATCAGCATAGCCCACACAGTCGAAGCCTAACAGCGTGAGCCTGTGTAGTAGTTCCACTACAAGGCTCCATAATAGGGGGAATAGCACCCCACCCTGAGGTGCACCCCGAGTAGCTTTAACACCGACGGTGAAGGTGTAGAGCTGTGTATATATACGGGTTTTTTCCGTATATATACAGTTGCACCTGAAAACCTGAACTAGAAGAAAGAGATAGACGAAAAGAATTGAAAAAAAAATGAACAACAAAGAAAATCCAGAGCCGAAGCAGTCAAACGTTGTTCGAAAGAATTTAATTCGAGACCAAAAAAAAAACTAAAAAAATTAAAATCGATGAAGATCTATAGAAATCTGAAGGATAGGAAATTAGCTTGCGGGAGAGTTCAACATCTCCAGTCGATTTGGATATTGACGAAGAGACTGATAATTGTAGTATGAAAATCTAAATGTGATACCAGAGAAAATCAAAGGTAATTCTTATGTGTTGGTAAGTTTGACAAAAAACTTTTGTTGTCTGTCACGTCGGAAAAGCTCTCAGTCATTATTCGGGTACGGACATGAAAGTATCTCATCTTCGGAAGAAACCTGAAGTATTTCTTTTTAGTTGACATAGAATATAAACACACCTTGTATTTCAACGATATCACAATGATCATCCCCGATCCTCAACCACGAACGGGCTATAACTACAGCTAGACTTTTTACTTTTGCTGTTGATTTGGAGTACATGTAACGTGTAAAAAGTGCATTTAAAATGACGGTAATGATCGATAATCATCAATACCTAAAATAAGGGAGAACGATTTTATTTTTTGTTATTTTCATAAAGAAAGATTTATAGACTATGGGTCAAGTACATATTATTATGTTAGTTATTTGATAGAAAATAATTTTGAAAAAAGTTGTCAATAATTAAACGACTTTAATTGACTTTTCAATTACCACGTTTGAATCTACCCCAAGACGTACGAAAGTACCCCACATGTACATGGGGTACATTCGTACAAAAATCCTTTCGTAGAAAAAACGGTATAATTCTTTAATCTTTTGACATAATAATTTCCCACTTTTTTGTAACAAACTACAATTTATATGTTACACTTTGGTGCGAAAACTAGATAAATTCGACAAATAAGTATAAAGTAAAAAAATGAAATTTGAAAAGTGTACGAAGGGTGACCACTTTCCCCTAATGTTTATAGAGCATTTCCAGTGGTATAAAAATTGATCTGACACAAGTAATGAGGAGATCGATGGAAATAATTTTTATTATTAAAACACGAATGATAATTTGATGAAATAGTTATGTAATATGACATTCATCCATTATTTCACAAACTGCTTATACAAGGTGTTTCATTGGGAAACGAAAATACCCAACAGGCAGATAGGTAGCACAGAGGTCGTTCTGGAGATACCACATTTATTGGCTCTCACTTTCTTCGTAACCGAAATACAGGATGTTTTATGAATTTCCCAAAAAATACCTATGATCAATAATTTCCTACTTTATATCTAAACATTTTTTTCTATGATGAACTAACAGAAGGTTTTAGGTATTTTTTCTACAAGAAACTGTGTTTCAAGGCTTCCTCTGATAACGATGATTTTGAAATGATAACAAATGTCACAAAAATTACTCCATCACATGACGATAAATTTCCGCAGTCCATTTTTCTCATACAGACATGAGATTAAAATGCATATTAATATCTGAATAGAACCAACGCTGAAGTAAAAAACATTTAGGGGAAATTGAGGTCTAGAAAAACGACATTGAGTAGAAGTATATTTACTCTAATCCCAAATGTCCGAACTCATTTATTTACTTTTTTAAATTCTTATTCTGGGAAAGGCCTGAGGGTAGAAGAACGGTTGGTCGTCCAAGAAAACGGTGGAAAGACGCAGTGACCAGTGATTTGCAGAGACTGGGAGTAACACAATGGGAGCTAGTAGCACAAAATCGACAAATGTGGAGAAGAATAGTAAATGCGGCCAAGACTCAACTTGAGTTGTAGAGCCATTGATGATGATGATGAAATTCTTATTAGATTTTGTCCTATATTTTGTGTTCAGAAAGATAACTCATTTCATTTTTAGTAAGAAAGTTTCCATAGCACCTCTCGTTTCACAGCGATAAAACATGAAATCCGGAAAAGCAAAATCAGTTTCCGGCAAATCTATAGGAAATATTGACATTCTTGACAAAATTTCCCAGACAAAAAGTCAAGATTTCCCAACTGTTTGGGAATATTCATTTCCTTACAGTAAGAAAATGATGTGTTAAACACATTTTCTTGTGAAAAGGTCATGTCGAGTACCAGTCGAGATGTAATTTAAGTAGGTTGAATTTCTCTTCTAACGGCATTTGATACAAATGTCATTCGCGAAATGCCTTGCAACAAACTTTCATACTACAATCAAGAAATTTTCCCGGCGAAATTTCATCTCTACAATTATTACCTATATATAAATATTTTTCTCTCAATGCAACTTTTTGATTCATAGTCTATTACTAATTTAGTTATAAGGGTTCTGCTGGATGTATAGTGTATAGTCATAATCATTGATTTATGGAAAAATATTCCACTAACGAGTAAAATATGTTTCGAGTTGAAACAAAGACTTCGCGGTCCTATCTCTAATTTCATGCTCGATATTGAAGAGATCTCCAAGCTTCGAATATTGCAGACATAAAATTCGATTAGAAATGATGAAATTTTCGAAAATACATATACAATTTGTCCTTTCTATGTGAATGATATTTAAGAAATGGAATGATATAACGAGGGATGAGTTGTGTCTACAAATTCTCCCCCAGGTAGAAAAAGAATTACTGATTATAGATATCCTGATGGAATGAAGAACGAAGACAGAAGAATTCCATGTACTGATTAGAAATTTGGCGGGAATATGCAGTCCCCAAACACAACATTATATAGATGTATGTTATTTATCTTGGTCGTTCATCAGAAGAAGGAAGATACCAGGGCGATCGAACATATGATAGTTCTGGAGCAAACACAACCCCTTTTATTTTCAATGAGTTCATTTATAGGTACTTTTTTGTTTCAATATGTATTATTATATTATTTGGTTGTATTTCATTATATTATATTACATTCTATAATTATATGTATTATTTCTGACATAAAGGTTATTTGAATAAAAATGAAAAGAATACAGGAGAACGTAATTGGGATCATTTCAACGTGAAAAGTGAAAAACAAATGGTACATTGTAGAAACTAAAATTCCCAGACTGTCCTGGAACTATGGAGTATGTAAGGGTCCTGGAAGTCAACGTTAATCATATATCATTTCCAAGACTGTCTTGGAACTAACATTATGGTCCTGGAAGTCAACGTTAGTCATATAGGATTTCCAAGACCGTCCCGGAACTATACAAAAGTCCTGGAACTAGCGGTTAGCTGGTCTCAAATGTCTCGGAACTCAACGTTAGTCATATATATATATATATATATATATAATTATGTTTTTCGGGAGGAAGACTTCGTTTTTAAAAAAAAACTACTTTACTTTATTCAATACAATACAACGTTAATACTTGGTAGAGCTACTAGATCGATTAATTAACTGACTAGAAAATGTCATTCACAGATATTTATAATATTTCTTATCTCATTCTTCCTGCGTATTGACTGCAGGTGTTCATTGCTTAGTCTGCAAAATACAACATAGTAATATATCGAATCAATGGTAAATAGATAAACAATGTATCTAATTAGTATGGGGCCATATTATGTAATTCCTCCCCCCTTTGGATAAAGGTATCACCTTGATTAGGTGTAGCTTTACATTTTTCAAAATATTTCAATCAAAAGTATAAAATAATTAAAAACATAAATATTCCTATAATAATAATAAAAGTTGATGGTGTACTTGGATTCCATCTTTTGATATCTTCTAATTTGACATCTTGAATATCTTCTTCCTGGAAATCTTCTTTCTCCTCTTCTTGGGATTGGTTTCGTGGGACTATCGCCGTCTTGGGTAGAATTATGTATTTTTCTTCATTTTTAATCGAAGTTGGGAATATCTCTTTTTGAAAGTTACTTATGATACATTTCGATTGGATTATCGCCATCGGTGAAGTGAAGTAATATTTTGTTTGCTGAGGACATTTTTCTTGAATTTTCATATTATTAATTGAAAGGATGCTTCCATCTTCTAAGGTTTTCAAATTTGATATAGGAATAACTTTTTTTCTGGGACAATTTTCTGAGTGTGACTTCAATATCGTCTTCATACATTCTGGAGGTTTTGTTAAGGAGTCTTGATCGCAAAGGAAATCTTCTTCGACTGCATGACATTCACTGGTTGACCATTTCAATTCTTCTTGTTGAGTGAGCATATAAGGATTGGTATAAGGAAGGGTTAAGTTCTTCTGAGGGATATAGTAAAACTTGTATAGGTTAAAATTTTCTTCATAAACGGTCGGAATTGATATAAGAAATAATAGAACTTTCTCTTTAAATATGACTTTTGTATGACATAACTGATAATAATCTTTTAAATGATGCATTGGAATAATAGTGTCATTTTTAATTAATTCTGCGAATTTCGTATATGGCAAAATAGATTCATGTAGAATATGTAATCTAGCAAAGCTCACTGCTGTTTGGATTTCATCTAATATGCTTTTAATATCCTTAATTTCAAATGTGAGAAGATGCATGTGTTCAATGTGTCTCAATTGCGGTATTGTTCGTAATAATTTATAATTGTCTGCGAATTGTCGAAATTTATCAATATACTTATTTTCAAATCGTTAATTACAGTAGCAATCTGTCTTTGATTCCTCATGAGTGTGTCCTCGTTTCTTGCTATACTTTCAAAATAATTTTTATAAAGTTCTTCATCGTCTGAATCTAACGTTCCAAATAAAATCTTTGAAATTTTACCTCCAATATTAATAAGTCCTCTTCTAACTCGTATTTTCCATTAACAAGTTCTTCTAAAGTTTTAATATTAATTGTATTCGAATGTTGTAAATATTCATAATGCGGCGTTTGTGTGAATCCCAATAATTCTTTATTTTTCAAATTATCAATTCCTTTCTGATACTTTAAAATGAGATCCTCGACTTGTTTTAAATTAATATGTTCATAATCAATTATTTTATAAGGGAGTAATATTTTTATGATAAATGTGTTTATTTTTCATATCTTGAATTCTATGTCTATCTATCTAGCAAGCATTAATAGTTTCGTAAACTGAATCTAACTTTCTAACAACACGGTTTTTAATGTACATGCTGTTTGTATTTGAAAGGAAGGAACATTCTTCTTTCTGCGGAACGTTTTCCGTTCAATCCGTCTGAATATCTAAGTTTAAAATCATTTAGTAAATCTTCATTAATTTCATCATAAACAATATCATCAATTTCATTATAACTTATATTATTACCTCGATTTAATAATTCTTGACATTTATTTCTTTCATTCGTAACATCATTAATGATTGATATTGAATCATCCACAATAGGGTTCATATCGTTTCTTTCACTAATACTTAATTCATAATTAATCTCGTCATATAAACTATTTCCTTCTGTCGGTAATCGTATATGATTTAATTAATCTTTTGTAGCGTAATTGGCAATAGAAATTACATTTTCCATAAGTTTTTTCAAATATAAAAGAGAATTAAATACATTTTCGTATGTAGGTTTATCATAATAGGATTTCTTGGTTATCAAATAGTAAATAACACGGCTTTTATTTCGAGCAACGGCTACTTCTCCTACTTTTTTATTTTGCGATTTTAATTCATCTATATTTCCAAATTTTCTCTTAAAATCTCGGGCAATGCCTCTACTCATATGAAAATCTTCTGATACGCAATGGGCTAACGAATATTTATTAGGGGCTTTAAATAAATTTCCTTGTTTTTCTTCAATATTATGACAATCGGGAATATTATTTGTTTCATATAGTTTCGTAAAGTTCTGATTTTACTTGCTCATTGTTATTATTTGCTTTATTCATTCTAAAATAGGATTTTTGTGAACTTGGTTTTTCCCTATTTATTACGTTTATTGATTTTTTCAAATTTGAAATTTCTTTTTCCATTTCATAACTTGCTTTAGAGTTCAATTCAATCATTTTTTTCAAGTTCTTTATTAGACATCTCGATCATGAAAAGTTTAGATTTCAATTGTTCATTTTCAATTTTCAAATCTTCATTTGCTTTATCGATTTTATCAATTTCCTGCAAATTATTTGCAAAGTTTCTGAACAGATCATATTTTTCTCGTTCAAGTTGTGATACTTTCTGAATTAAACAATTATTTTCAATCGAAGTTTTTCCATATTTGAATGGAATTCTACAATATTTATTCATCAATACTTGGTTTTTGAAATCGAATGTCAAACCGTATTTATTAAGAAAATCGGCTCCTATAATGCCATCGTAATTATTATGAAATTTATAAAGTACAAAAGGGTGACTATCATTCATACGAAATTCTGAAAATAAAGGAAGTAATACTTTTTCCTTTGAAGTATCCTGCTTCATACATGCAGTTAACGTTGATTCTTCTTGAAAAATATCATCATAGAAATTATTATAAGCAAATTTCGGATCTATCAAACATACTGAACAGCCACTATCTATTAAAAGTTTACATTTTGGATATTCAAATTCAATAAAGGGTAATTGATTAGAATGATTAATATTATAATTTAAGTCAATTCGTCTTCTTGGGTAACTTCGCGAAAATTTCGACTATTATGGTCGTGGTTTCTTGACGTTGAAGGTTTACAATAATCAAATTGATTTTCATTTCTTTGTTTCCTCGTATCTAAATGCGTTAATTCTTCAAAGTAAAAATTAGGATTATTATGTTGATTTCCGTTCTGATAATTATTATTATAAAAGTTACGTTGAGGATTTGGATTATATTGCGTAGAGTAATTTAAACGTTTCTGGGGATAATTTCTTGTCTGTATCGACATTTTCTCTGGAGGGGTAGTAATTCTTTGATTGGGATTTGGTTTAAAAACATTACTTGAATGATTCGGTTTAAAATTATTATTATGATTCGGGTATTGGTAATTAGTATTTCTCTGAGTAAATTGAACTGGCTGCGAAGGAAATCTAGGTACTTCGCCGTAATTATTAAATGCGTGATTTGATCTATTTTGTGAAGTATAATTATAATTTCTTGGAACATTTTTCGAATGATTCTGAGGGAAATTTTTATTTTTTCTACTTCTATCAAGTAATTCATATTGGGCTAAATTGCACATATAGTCTTTCGTTGCGTTTACTGTGTCATCAAAAGAAAATTCATTATTTGTTATTAAATATGTTCTTAGTTCCATAGGCGCGTTTGATATTAGAACAGTTTTACAAATTTTCAAAATATTATTCTTATAAATTGCTTTTTCTGGATCTGGCATTCTATCTGCGTCAATTCTATAATTTATTCTTATTTTCAAAGAAATTATTCGGTCTATAAATGAAATTATATCTTCATTGGGCTTTTTGTTCAAGAATTGCAATTGGTGTATCAAAACATCAAGGTTAATTTGATCACCAAATTTTGTGTATAAGAAATGTTTGAGAACATCCCAATTATTCGGAATGTCAGACGTTGCTACTTCTGCTAGGGCTCTATCTATGAGTTTTGATTTGACCACTGCGAAGCAATAATTTTTCACCATAATATTTTCGTTTACGAACATCGCTAGATAATCATCAACACTTTTTATGAACGAATGCAACTCGTTCTCAACACCAGAAAATTTAGGTAACAGCATACCAAACTTTTCAGCTAGCGACAAATCTACTGCCATTTTGTTTGTTTTATTCTTACGACCTCTAAAGTGTTTAATCGACGTAATATTGAATTATTTTAATATTTCACTTATTCAATCAGTTATATCAGTTATATCAATTATTATGTAATTATCAATTATATCAATTATTATTTCAATCAAATTGTCGGTTTTTCTTAAGAAACCTAGGAAAAACTATTGTAATCGGTTTTTGAAATAAGAAACCTAGGAAAAACTTTATAAATCGGTTTTTGGAAGGAACCTAGAGAAAACTTTATAAATCGGTTTTTGGAAGAAACCTAGAAAAAACTTTATACAAGTTTTACGCTCAAAACTTGAGGAAAAGGTTGACTAATTTTGGGCCAGATTAGGTAAACTGGGAGTAATTAAAGGATTGCTCACCACGTTGTCTTGTTGAAATGAAACCGTCACGGGGCGCTACTCGGGTGATCGGGCTCCTGTCTTCTTCACCTAGTTCGACTTGTGCTCAACGGTTGAAACCGACGGTGTTGTAGACTGGATGGACCTCTTCTTCTTCAGGAACTCACAGATTTTAACAAAACCGGCACAATCCCAGACCTCGTCGCCAATTATGTTTTTCGTTCACTTTTAAGAATACCGGCAGTATCCCATCCTCGTCGCCAATTATGTTTTTCGGGAGGAAGACTTCGTTTTTAAAAAAAAACTACTTTACTTTATTCAATACAATACAACGTTAATACTTGGTAGAGCTACTAGATCGATTAATTAACTGACTAGAAAATGTCATTCACAGATATTTATAATATTTCTTATCTCATTCTTCCTGCGTATTGACTGCAGGTGTTCATTGCTTAGTCTGCAAAATACAACATAGTAATATATCGAATCAATGGTAAATAGATAAACAATGTATCTAATTAGTATGGGGCCATATTATGTAATTATATATATATATATATATATATATGCGCAAGAACACACCTTGTATTCTTCCATCATGGTGATCACGACTTTCGAGAATTTAGGATCTGATTTTTAAAGAGTTTACTGCCTCTTTTAATATTTTGAGAGTTTTTTTTAGTGATAATTGATCAGAATCATCATGGTGAAGGCTTGTGTAGCAATAAACTGTACCAATAGTTTCACGAAAGGCCAAAGCATAAAATTTCACAAGTATGATATCCCATGTATCATATCTGGTTTTAATTTGTCCTAATAATGTCTATATTTATTTGAAATTTTGTCTGTATGATGACGCCTACTATACTTAATAGGTTTCCAATGGACAAAGTCTAAAGAAGAAAGAAAGTGGTTGCTGGCTATTCGAAGAAAAAATTTCAATCAAGCACTTTGTTGAAGGAGATTATTTCATAAATGTTCATGAAAATAAAAATTTAAGAGTAGGATCAGTTCCATCTATACCTGACTTTTCTGGTAATGAATAAATTAAAATTATATAATAATTTGGAAAGACAGTTACATTTTACCCATTTTCAAGTCGGGTGATAAACAGGTTGTATCGAACTACAGGGGAGTCTGTATCCTGTCTGACATCCCGAAGCTCTTCGATAAGTTAGTTTGTTCCTGTCTATCTTTGGAATGTGCCGCCACAATTGTTGATGAACAGCACGGTTTTGTAAAGTCAAGATCCACAGCTACTAACCTGTGAAAAAAAGGTGTATGAAATTACTTGGTTTCATTCAGCGAAATGGAAAGTTTTTTACTTTTGAAACTTACTGATTGTTATATTGCACATTTGTAAGAAGCATTGTTGAGTATGCCTCTGTGGTGTGGTCGCCGTCGTAGGTCACTCGCATCGAGAATTCAGAACAAGTTTCTGCGTATGTGCGCTTTCAGGCAGGGTGTCTCGGCTTGGCACCTTAACTATGATGCAGTGAGGTCCTCTCTACGCCTGCCCTCTTTAGAGTCCAGGAGGCCTCATTTGGATCTGTTGGGGTTGGTTCAAGAATGTGAAAATTAAATGGATTCAGAATAGTTGAAATGTTCAGAAAATGAAGAAATTTTAAATTGATCAAAATTAAACGAAATTGATGAGCTAGTGGACTGTAGTTTGTAGAATTAAAATTAGGAAACAGTGTCCCAACACAATTCGAAGTGGATAAGTGAACAAGCCGAAAATAATAAAATCTTATACCTTCTCCAGCAGAGGGTAGTTATTAAGGATCTTGATGTATTGACCACCACAATGAACAGATTGATTGAGCTCAACAACCGAACACCGGGCGTCTGATCCTGAAGCTGTCGTGCTGAGAAAAAAATTCTTCACTTATCCTTGTGACCGTTTGCGAGTCACGCCACTGATATCTCGAATATGCAGTGAAAATTCACAAGTCTTTGAATTGTCCAAAGATGCACTCAATTGCAATTTGATGTTCTCGGATTGAGATCGCGAGATTGAATTATGTATATGGAAACTTTGAGTTATGAATATAGAAACTTTGAATTAAATCAAAATTATCGGGAACGAAATGAACTCGTTGAAAATGGTAGTAGATGCTTCGTGAGTAGAATTTTCTCTCTTACTGACGAAGAAGGAATAAAAATGTGTTGATGAAAATGAAATATGCGTCGACTCAAGAAAACCTACAGCTGGTAGCATATGGTACATATTACGAATTTGAATTCTAGCGGGCGAATCAATTTATTTTCGATTTTCAGAATTATGAAAGTAAACAATGAAATTTTTTTTTTTTAAAGATTTATTGGATTTTAAATTATTCAATTCAATTGAAAAAAATTCCTCCTGAACTAATTTGAATAAGATTATTTTTGCCTCTTGCAATTCGTTTACTGTTAATAATCCTATTTTTCGAATATTCTGGCGTTTACTATTGTGAATGAATCTCGAACAATGTGCAAAAACTCTTAATAATTGGGAAAATTTTGAAAATTTCACGTAAGGGAAAAATTCCTCTCCTTTTCCTTCACCATACAAGAAATCTTTATCAGTTCCGGCAAACAAACTTCATCTTGTGAAATCGAAATATTTTTCATAATTTTTGGAGAAGTGTCAGGGCCGAACCACCATATTTTAGAATTCATCAAACCTTGAGCATTCATACCTCTGGTTAAGTGATCTGCAGGATTATTTGCTGAATCTATATCAGCACCTCAGAGGTAAGGTGTGTTAAGTCACAAAATCAAAATCAACCAAAAGAGAGATTTTTCAGTTCAATGATTGTTTCAAAGAATGTTTATCGCTATTTTTTAGCGAATTGATGTATCTAGGGAGTGAAATCTGTTTTCCACTAGGTAGATTTCAATAATGTAAATCCAGTATTATAGATAAATCGTGTCTGAGTAAAATGTGACTTAACACACTTTACCTCTGAGGTGCTGATATGCGACCACGTACATTTTCCCGTCAGCTCCTGTATCTCCGAAACCCTATTTGCTACAAATGTTGTCCAACGCGATGGACAAGATTGCAACCAGCATAGTACTATTTTAGCATCTGAACATAGATAAATTTTTTCAAGTCCTACACTAATCATTATACCTTGCAGTCTATTAATTAGTCTATCTAGTAGTAGCGCTCCACAAAGCTTCAATCGCGGAAGAGAGACTACCTTTAAAGGAGCCGCCACTCTCGTTTCAAAGCACAAAAGGTTACATGAATTCGTCCCATCCTCGTAAAAAGTTCGTACATTCATATACACATGCCCCGTAAGCACGTTTAGAAGAGTCGCAGTATCCTTCTAATTGAAAATATTTGACCGTTTTATCATGCGATAAACAACGACTCACAGATAATTCAGACAAGTTTTTTAAATCTTTTGAAAATTGAAACCATTTTTTTAAAATATTTTTTGGTAACAGTGAATCCCATTCTTATTTTGATTTCTAAATTTCCCGCATCAGGAATTTTGCAGTTATTAACACCGGACTAATGAATCCTGCTAACGGATCATAAATTTGCGCAATTTTCGACAAAACTATTCTCTTTAGTATTAACCTCGTCTTCAACCAGAATAGGGAAAGAAACCTTAAAAGAATCTATCTTGGTATTCCATAAAATACCTAACACTTTATTAGAAAACAACTCATCGATAATAGGTATATTTTCGGTCTCTGAAGGAACGTTTTCATATTCGAAATAACGAACATTCGAATGCCACTTATGAAGAGAAAATCGCGCTGAGGCTAATAAATCTACCAGTTGAGATTTGAGAATTTTCAAGGTAGAAATGTCATTCGCGCCTGCCAAAATGTCATCTATGTAACACTGTCCCAGAAGTGCTTTAGAGGCTAACGGAAATTCTGTTATCATATCTTCGGCTAATTTTCTGATACACCTTGTAGCTAAGAACGGAGCACTCTTGGTGCGAAATGAGACTGTTTGCAGTTCGACACATTTGAGTGACTCTCCTGGATTATCACGCCACAGAATATTTTGTAACTGCCGATGTTTTCAGAAACCCAAATCATTCGATAAATTTTCTGAATATCCGACGTTAAAACGTAAATGAAAAATCGAAATCTTATCAAAATGTCGAACAGTTCAGGCTGATTAGGAAATCCTTTAAATATTATGTCATTTAATGAAAAACCTGAAGACGTTTTCATGGATGCATCAAACACCACCCTCAATGGAGGTACTTTTTGTTTCAACATTTATTGTATTATTTTAGCTCTCTATTTTCATAAGAATATATATATATATAATGGAGTTGACGAACTTTCACTCTTGAAAACTCCATGATGTGGTAGGAATTGTTTATCTTTGTAAGTGACTAGATCATTTTCATCGAATTCCACATATTTAGCGTGTCCTAAGTCTATACAGTGTGACACATACTCATGATACACCCCATTTCCTCCTTTGTTTCTGTGGCTATTTTTTTGAAATTTGGAACATTGAATATACTCACTATAGGGCACTTTTTGACATATTCAGAAAAAAATCCAACTTCAAATTGTTGTTTGTGTTCGATAGCTACCTTGATAAATAATTATATTGATTGAACCGAGAAGATACTTAAACTTGTCTAAACTCCATTATCGTTATTCGTATTGGATATACAAAAAATTACTATAGTGCAGCATTATTTTGATTATTTGGAATAATTTCAGGGAGTTCATGGCTCTCTAGATCGAAAAATAAATTGGGCGTTCTGACGAATGAAATATCAACTATGAGGTATCATTAGATAAAGAAAATTATGGAGATTTCAAAAATGTAATAATATACCGGGTGTCCCATTTGAAAATCCAAAGTTGATGTCATTTCCGGAAAAACCGAAAATGGGATTTTTTTTGAATATGTCAAAAAGTGCCCTATATAGTGAGTATATTCAATGTTCCAACTTTTAGAAATATAGCTACAGAAACAAGGTAGAAAATGGGGGTGTACCATGAGTCTATGTCACCCTATTATATTCACATATGAAATTTTTATAAACGTCATAAAATTCAGCATTCAGCACAAATCTACGTTCCAAAGCAAGAAATCGTTTTCTGCCAAATAAAACGAATCACCTAATTTATTTATATCGTTTTCCGATTTCAAAGGAATATAAACTTCGAAAGAACCGTTATTTACTCATTTTACCGATTCTAAAAACCTTTTCTCGCATATGGTATCTTCATGAGATATTTTACGTTTGTTTATCACTTCTTCCAATTGCCAAAAACGTGGTATAAATTCTTCAACATCCGTTTTCTCGCATGAAAATAAAGAAACATTCGAATTATAAATTTGAGATCTCAATGTGGCCACATTTGATGAATATAAGGTACCTGCAATAATCCAACCTAAATGGCTATTTTGTAATGCAGGTTTACCGGTGCCCAACCTAATAATATCTGGAAGTATCAAATCATATAGCCAAAGATTATAGATATAATCTTTGCATAGTATAAATCCGAACCTATTAAAATGTCAATTTATGAAGGTCGATAAAATTCTTCATCCTCCAAATGAAGATGTGTGGGAATTTCTATATCAGTTTTATCAATATAAACATGAGGTAGTGTAGTGGCGGTGATTTTATTCAAAACACCACAAGAAATGTAACCTGTGCTTTCGAGCATTTCGGCCGTCGTCGTGGATTAGTTCTCGACGACGGCCGAAATGCTCGAAAGAACAGGTTTCATTGAACGATGGCCGCGAAAGCCTCAACCAATTCACCACAAGAAATGTTAAAAATCTGAGAGTTAATTTTTGACCTATATCCACCACTACAGAAGTTTGTGTTGTTATGTTAGATATACCGCTTATATTGAACACTTCATATCTACATTTCAGATTTATCTTTTAACGAAATATGAACTGACGAAAGACATTTGACTGCCGGTATCCAAGAGAACCTTTGCGAATACATTTTCGTCCTTCGAATTTATAACCTTGACCATACGATACTATAGAGCCAGGGGAAAAAACCTCAGCCGAAAAAACCTGTCTCCCCGTTAAAAAAATAAAATAAAATTGTTGTATCTGAATATTCTATATAGAAGGACATCACGATCAGCGGGACGGCTCTTCGGAGGAAGGATTTCCAAACACAAACTCCAACCTGAAAATAAAAAAAAGCCAGAACAGCAAGAGAATTCAATTTATACTTCATCAAATTGATCTGAAATTTTCAACCCATTACAAAAATGAGTTTGATATACAGGGTCTTTCACGAGGAACCTCACCCATATTTATACGGGAAACTACTGAACGTATTTTCATGAAATTCAGCACTTATATGTATTTCACGATGCTGATGAAATCTAAAATATTTTCAAGGCATGAGCACTTCCGGTTTTTCCGGAAACGACGTCAACTTCCGTTTTTCAAATTAGAACAACATTTTTTTATTGCAGAAATAGATTCCTTAGAAAATTTCAAGTTATTTTGATGTAACATTTTTCAGTTTTGGTTGGAAAATTCTCTCTGAGCGGGAAAATTCGAAAAAAAAAAATCGAAAATAGAGCTCCGCTGAAACAAGAATAACTTCGAGGTTTTTGGATGGAAAATTTTCATTTTTGGGATTTTTCAAGATGTAAGATTGATATATCCACTTTAAAAATCGAAATCGCGATTCATGATACAGGGGGGTGAAAAAATCGCTTTCAAAGTTAGGGATGACAAAATCGTGAAAAATCAATTTTTTCAAATTAGAACCCCATTTTTTATGGCAGATATTGAATCTACGTTAAAAAATAATGTGAGTGTATGCATCACACCCTTGCCCGAAAGTGGATATTTTCTGAGTTATTCACAAAAAACTGTTTTTCGTCTTGAATTTTCATCTATTTCTTTTCCCTTCACGCCAAAAAGATGAGATACCATTAACAGAACCATGATAAACTTGAGAAATGTCGGATCTTTCGTTAAGAAAACTATACACAGAGAAAAAAGTGTAGTAGAAGATGAGAACAACGAAATAACAGTTCTTGCATATTTTCGTGTGAATCCTCAAAATTCTCTCAAAGATGCCGAGATTGATCTGGGATTATCTCAATCGAGTGTTTGGAGAATATTAAAAAAACATAAAATGCACCCATATAAATTCAATAGGGTACAGCATTTGAAGGAAACTGATTTCGTCAGGAGAAAAGAGTTTTGCGAAGCTATGATGATTCGATTTCAAGAGAATGAAAACTTTTTGGACTGTATAATTTGGACAGATGAATCTAAATTCACAAAGAATGGTTCTTTCAATAGGCATAACAGTCATTATTGGGATGAAGAGAACTACCACCACTTCAGACAATGGAACTTTCAAGAGACCTGGAGTTTCAATGTTTTTTGCGCCATCAAAAATAATGCAATTCTCGATGTTCACATTTATGGTGGGACTTTAACTGGTAAGATAGAACACTACACATGTTTGCATTATTTAAAGAATGTTCTCCCTTAGGAGATAGATATTCTGACATATTGACTCAAATAATTGAGCTGCTAGTACAGAACCATAATGACTTATGGTATCAACAAGATGGCGCGCCTCCACACAATTCACTCAATGTGTCAAATATCCTCTACAGGCTATTTGAAGATCGATGGTTGGCGAATAATGGTCCACATCTTTGGCCACCACGTTCTCCCGATTTAACTCCTTTCGACTATTATGTTTGGGGTAGGATAAAAAATATTGTCTACTCAACTCCCCTGACTGATAAAGAGGACTGCATAGAACGAGTCAGAAATGCGTTCAGGTTTGTTTAGATTTTTAGATTCATAGTTTTGAAACTCAATTTGGTTTTTAAACACTTTTGCAGATCTCTTCCTCCCGATGAAATAAGAAGAGCAACGCACGAAGCATTCCTGAGACGTATAAATAAATGTCTAGAAATTAACGATCAAAACTTTGAGCATCTTCTCTAGTTATAACTGCGAGAGTTTGCCATGGTTCTCCTAATAGTAACTTGAAGTCGGTTTCAAGAAGGGGTGAAAAATCTACAGCATGGTTCAAATAACAGTTTCTGAAAATTTCATCTTTTTGGCGTGAAGGGAAAAGAAATAGCTGAAAATTCAAGACGAAAAACAGTTTTTTGTGAATAACTCAGAAAATATTCACTTTAGGGCAAGGGTGTGATGCATACACTCACATTATTTTTTAATGTAGATTCAATATCTGCCATAAAAAAATGGGGTTCTAATTTGAAAAAATTGATTTTTCACGATTTTGTCATCCCTAACTTTGAAAGCGATTTTTTCACCCCTGTATCATGAATCGCGATTTCGATTTTTAAAGTGGATACATCAATCTTACATCTTGAAAAATCCCAAAAATGAAAATTTTCCATCCAAACATCTCGAAGTTATTCTTGTTTCAGCGGAGCTCTATTTTCGATTTTTTTTTCGAATTTTCCCGCTCAGAGAGAATTTTCCAACCAAACCTGAAAAATGTTACATCAAAATAACTTGAAATTTTCTAAGGAATCTATTTCTGCAATAAAAAAATGGTGTTCTAATTTGAAAAACGGAAGTTGACGTCATTTCCGGAAAAACCGGAAGTGCTCATGCATTGAAAATATTTTAGATTTCATCAGCTTCGTGAAATACTTATAAGTGCTGAATTTCATGAAAATGCGTTCAGTAGTTTCCCGTATAAATATGGGTGAGGTTCCTCGTGAAAGACCCTGTATTGTGTATGGCTCAAACGCATTTTTGCAATGGGTTGAAAATTTCAGATCAACCTTTGATATAAGGACGATTCTCGCGAGAATTTTCTGATATGAAAATGAAAGAACGATTATTGGGTTCAGTGGTACGAATTTCAGATTCAATCTTGTTCATTGTACGTGGACATAATAAAGAATGATGTCTTTTGTGGCATATTCTACAACTACTCGACTGACAGTTTGCTACACCATGTTTACCCCCCAACACAATTTTTAAATTTCATATAACTATATGTATAATGTATGATTCGTACCCATGCAAAATAGACAATTAAAATCATTTTTATTCCCTAATCCCATTTTATTGTTCGATGTTATTAAATTACAAGACCTTTGTTTGATTCGAGTGTCATGAGAAGTTATGTTTTCTAGAGCTCGACCTCTTCTCTCCAAGAGCTCCATGAATCCTTGAAAGGAGGGAAGTGACGTATCACTTTTTTCTTATTCATAAGCCGTTTTAGTTTGAAAATCCAGTCTCCTAACCAGCAAAAATACCAGAATAACATCCCATGTATCTTACTGGCAGATTGAGAGCCTGAAGGGAATTGAAGTTCTGTTTAATATTTGTAACAAAATCTCTCAGTTGTTTACAGTCGCCTTTATTTATTGAATTTACTTCAAACAATGTGGATAAATGCATATTAACAATTTCTAGTGTATCGTCATCCTTTTATTGAGAATGTCAAGAGCAACCTCGTAATTGTTATTTGTTAATTGTAAATCTTATATTAAACTCAATCTCAATGGTTAAGACTTCAATGATGCTTTGAGATATGTGAACTTTTGTACATCACTCAATTCCTTGTTGCCAACCACAAGCGCTTTGAATAAATCTCTAAAAGAATTCCATTCTGAAAATTGACCGTTAAAAATCGGAATTTGGATATTGGGTAAGTTTATTTTATGCGAATTCTCCCTAACATCGACAAAGGAATTCTCTAGTTTAGTTAAATCTAATTTGTTCAGTTCCGTTATTTTCCTTTTGATCGCAGATAAAACTTTAATATATCGTTCTTCTATTTCTTCCCGAGTATTACTTTCCTTTTCCTCGTATATTTCATTGTCTTCCTTAAGAGTATAATATTTTTCATACGCCTGTATCAACAAAGTTTCTCGAGTCAAGAATTTATTTACATCTACATCATTATTGTCCTGATTATCATATATAAAATTTTCAGTTCTAGTAATTTTACCTTTAAATGAAGATCTTTTTCTCTTCAACACATCTAAGTCTAATTTCAATTCTTCAGGTGTCATAATTATTTTTTTGTGAAAACTAAAAATAAATTGAAATAATTACAAGTGAGATGGTCTAATGAACAAAACAGTAAAGTTTACTCTTATCTATCAGAACAAATCCAAAACAAATACCAAAAAAAAAGACTCAAATGAATAATTAAGCAAAAATTAACGATCTTACCTTATATAATAACGTTGTATTCAATTTTTTGCACTTTCCAGTTTCGCCGATATCTCCTCCTGTTTCGTTCCTAGGTGAAATTTTTCCTAAAGTTGCCTTTGATGAGATGTACGTCGTTCTCAATCTCCCCTTTTAGAACTGTGCCAATCCAAATGAATGTGAAATGGATCCAAATTTTTCGTGTTTTGAATGTCCAACCTGTTTCCTGTATCCGAGAGTCCAATATCTTGTCTCTAATCTGTTCCAAAGTCTCCAATCCTCCAAATACCCAAAATTCCAACTCTGTTTCCCGGCCGATGCACCAAATTTTATGTTAGAGAATTATTTGTTGAGTTGTTTAGTTGGAAATAATGAGATCTGTATATCGGTTTAACCATTTATTTGAAATAAGTAAATTTTCTGAGAAACCTTGTTGATGCCAAATTCTCAAATCTAGTGTTATGTTTTGCGATGAGTAAAGTATACCTTGCCTTCTTACGCTAAATTGTTATTGAAAATAGGCGTTTCCACTTTTTAGACCTAACGCACACGAACGATTGTCGGTGACCGACTATTTTGTAGGAGGTTAACGCACACGGACGACAGTCTACGAATAAAGGTCTAACGCACACGACCGACAATCGGTGAGCTACAATTTTGTCGGTCGAAATGCAGAACACGTATGTGAATGCACCAACGCACACGAACTACTTTTAGTCGTACCTACAAAACTGTCGGAGCGCGCTCCATTTGATTTTATTCGTGGACTGTCGTCCGTGTGAGTTAACCTCCTACAAAATAGTCGTTCACCGACAATCGTTCGTGTGCGTTAGACCTTATGGTTAAGACCTAACGCACACGAACGATTGTCGGTGACCGACTATTTTGTAGGAGGTTAACGCACACGGACGACAGTCTACGAATAAAACCAAATGTAGCGCGCTCCGACAGTTTTGTAGGTATGACTAAAAGTAGTTCGTGTGCGTTGGTGCATTCACATACGTGTTCTGCATTTCGACCGACAAAATTGTAGCTCACCGATTGTCGGTCGTGTGCGTTAGACCTTATTCGTAGACTGTCGTCCGTGTGCGTTAACCTCCTACAAAATAGTCGTTCACCGACAATCGTTCGTGTGCGTTAGACCTAAAACCAAATGTAGCGCGCTCCGACAGTTTTGTAGGTACGACTAAAAGTAGTTCGTGTGCGTTGGTGCATTCACATACGTGTTCTGCATTTCGACCGACAAAATTGTAGCTCACCGACAATCGTTCGTGTGCGTTAGGTCTTATTCGATTTACAAATCGTGAATGAGAAATAAAGTTGATCTATATACAGGGGCAGGCCAAGTAGATTAACAATTATTTCATGGCACCAAAAACAAAAATTACTAAATTTTCAACAAAATTGAACTTGATTTTCATTTTCAAATGGGATGTACCGTTGAATGTACTGAGCAATGCTCATGTTCATTAAATAAATAAATTAAATAAATTTATATTTTTGTGAAGTGAATAGAAGTTAAGGTTGATATTAATATATAGTCATATACGTATAATAATACGCAGATTAGTGATTAGTGACAAATTGATTTCCTCACTATCACAAATTCAAAATTTTGTAATTTTATGAGAACATTCAGTTAACATAATCTCCGGAATAAAGATGCAAGTTATCATTGTCGACAAATTCACAACTTTTTCAGATTTGTTAGATCACCATGAAACATTCCGGGATGTGATAAAAAATTTTGATGATTGAATTATGTTCCTGTGTCTATCCAGATCGAATAAATGTAAAAAAAAATCAGAAATAGGCCTATAGGGTGGTCATTTTCAAATCAGCAGTCAAAGTTGATTTTTTTGAATACGGCACTGGAAATATGATATTCTGAATACATAATCCAATAGATGCTGACAAGAGTAACAAATACTGAAAAAATCATTGAATTCTGTTTCACGGTACCAGAAATATAGTCGATTGAAATTTCGGTCAGAATGAATAAAACATCCTGTATATTGGCAAGGAAAGATAGGAGACATTTAAAAGTGGCCATTTTGTGATGCTGATGGTCGACCCCATATATGGTAGGAGTATGTAAAGTTCCTCGTGGGACATCCTGTATAGTATATCTATGATCTATGGCTATGAGCGATACCACAGAATATCTATCCTTACAGGATCTGTCAAATTTATGAGAGAGAAAACAGTTCTGCCAATCAATATTTTCAAATGCAAAAATCACTAAACGATATTTATGGGGCATATTATTGAGTATATTTTCGAAAGGAAAAAGAGAAAAAAATTATTGACGGACTTTTCTAATATTTCGAAATCAAAAGATGCACAAGAATCGACTGAGTTGGTACTTCTTTCACTGTTACCCTCTTCAATGAAACGAACAAAGGAAGCGCGCAGAATTTTATAGCCCCAATAAATTTTTATGAGCTTGCAACAACCGATATATTTACAGGAAATATCTAAACAAACTTGGACAATTCTAATTGATCCGGCCGGACATCTGGCTCTTTTTCTTGAAAATTCCTATCTGTGAATACACGCGAGGCTGTCGATAATATTTGAAATATTTTCAAATCCAATGTCCCACCCGTTACGTGTATCATAATATGTTCAAGCACCCTTGGTCTTCGAGATTCAAAATTTCAAATGCTTTGGAAAAACCCGGTATCGTGACTGTTTTATCGTATTTTTTTTTTGGGAGCTGAGAAACCATAAAATGAAGAATGTCAATCATTGGTTTTTGTGAAGTATCAAAGCTTAAATCACCGAGATTCAAATTCAAGTTAGAATTTAAACGAACCAGTTCTTCCGCATTCAGAAGTTTCCAGTAATTTGCATATCCATTTTAGAATATTAAGATATAACATATTTCAATAATATCTATACCACAACAACCATATTTCAATTCATTCAAGTTTGAGAAAAACAGTTCTGACAATAAAAAAATTAAAATTTAACCCAGAACCTAGGAATATTTTGAAATCTGATAACTTAAAACCCCAATGTTCATTCACATTCAAGTGTTGTGAGTCGAAGAAAATTTATATTTCAGAAATAACTATAGAAAAAATATCAATGAAAAACTAGCATTTTATTTGGCACTTTCCCAAATGAAAAAGCATATTTTTGGCATTTTCTGAAAGCAAAACTAGCATATTTTGCTTCCCCTGTTTAGTAGGTCGTGGTTAATGCAATCCAGTTGCTATTTGCTATAGGGATTTTTCCTCGAGCTAACTACAACAGTGTAGTTAGTCAACTTCATGACGTCATGGTTATCTTGGTGCCCTGTGTGGTAAGTTATGGCGGATGAGTGCAAAGGAAAGTGTCAGTCCCTCTCTCTCCGTTTTCAAGTAACTACACAACAAACCAGATTGATCTATTGGTTTGCTGGCGTAGTTATAGTCCGTTTCAAAATGATTGGCATCTCGGGCGGCTGTGGAATCTCGAAAATATGTTGGTAATATCCCATCAGTAACTTTTGAGTTCTAGGATTTAGGTTGGTGTTGATTGAAAACACTAAATTTTGACATTTCAGAGTTTGAATTAACCTGCTGAATATATTTCGAATTTATTTCTGTATGCATATGTTTTTGGTTAAATCGACAAATGAGTTTTGGATTTGAATTATTACCGAATTGAAAATGGCTGGAATTCATCAAGATACCTCTCGCCTCGCCTAACTACAAGGGAACGTGTAGTAGTTTATCGTCGGTACTGCGAGTTTTTCAACAATTCAACAGGTATTTCTGCCAGTATTAATCGCGTTTTGCTAGTTATTCAGGTAACAATCATTTACTTTTTCGAGGTGTTCTCTGATAAATAAACGAGTCTCAAATTTTCAGTTTTCACCTAGATCTGTCAGATGAATTTTGGAGAAAGAGGAGGCAGTCATGAGTGAGCAGTGGATGGAAATCTATTCCACATGATTCAAAGAGACATTATTCGACGTTATTTTTTCTAAAATCAAAAACAATGAATTAATCAGTTTGTATATTTCTTTCAACTGCTTGGAAAGTAACTGAATTTTAATCAAAATCAATTTGGTATATTATTTAATGAATCATGAAATGGACAGAACAATATTAATAAATACAAATAATAAGTGATCTATTTTATAGCATTCACAATTTGTCAACAAATATTTTATATTTGTTTCAACAACTTTGTTATGAAATTGTAAAGTCAGGTCAGCTTTATACTTTTTGTTCCACAATACTCAGAAAAAAATAACACAGGGCTGAATTTTCGATAGTCATATCAAGGATGCAAAGATTTCTGAAGGGTCTTCATAGAGAACGAACTTTATCTTTGATGAAGTCTTAATTATTTAATGAGTGATATCTCTACATTGGAGTTCCTCGAAATCCTGCAAGATTTCATATTGAAGCATTCCACACTATTTTCATTATCAATCCTGAATTTCCAATTCCCATGCTTGATCTACAGCGAAATTGTGTGGGTGTGTACATTTTAGTCATTATCTATTTCAGCCTGTTTCTCTTTTGAAATTGAAGCTAAGTTTGAAGATTTTTCAATACATCAATGATGAAAATAATATAATTTCACAAAAAATTTTTCAAATTTATTTGTCTTGAAAAATATATTCAATAGTTTTATAGGTTATATTGATATATTTCGATCTATGATGAGCACAGACATTTTTAGTAACTTTTCGTAACTAGAAATAAAGCCCCGGCTGGAATTCCATGGCTTGCTCTGATGACAATAGGGAATTATTGGGGATTCAATAACGCCAGGCACTAATAAATTCTGACCGTATTTGACATCTGAGCATGCGCAGAGGAAAAAAAAATACGGCCTGGAATTATTAAAGTTACTGCCTGCCACTATTTGTGGCTCCATTATTCCTGGTACAGCCATGCCGTTATTCCTAACCTTGTGTGTATATTTTCCTCAGAACATAGAATATTCTATAATTAGGCATATTATCTCTGTTCCTAACCTAGTATTATTACATGATACAAGAAATCTATTGCTTGAATCATGGTATTATTTCTTGGAGAGCTTGTAAAAGTAGCTAGTCCATGTTTTAAGATGTTTGTTTACGAACACAACGCACAACGTGGCGAATTTGAGGTTAGGAATAACTCCTCTCTGAATAACGCAGGCCCAATAGCTCTTATTTCTGGCACATTTTTAAGTCAGGCAGTACTTGGCACTATTAATAGTGAACGGCGTTAATAGTGGATGGCAGTATTCCAATAACTCCCTAATCATTTTGAAACGGACTATAACTGTGACGTCATGGTTCTAACTACGCCGCGAAGAAATTCATGTAGTTAACTATGGTATGCTCTGGTTTGGTGTGGTAAGCTCGAGGAAAAATCCCTCATGTCCGTTGGCCCATTCAACGATCTGCGCATGCGTTAACTCATAATGTGACAAATTGAGGAAAAGTGTGGTTATGTTTTTCAGATCTGTAAAAAGTGTAAAATCTTAGAATATAAAATAAAATTCTATATTCTAAGTGTAAAATATATATTTGACAAGTGAATGAATGAAAATCGAAATTCTTGGACTTGAATTTTGGCAAAGACCTATTAATAACAATGTATTAAGTCAATGAATTTTGGCTGGATTTCCTTTATTTCATAAACACAAATAAAGGCATGGAAAACGAGGTTACTTTTTAATTATACTTGTGTAGAGTCCTCTCAGATATGAACCTACGTTTTCTGTATAATTCTTGCAAGGATCATCATACAAATTAGTTCATAATATCATCTTCAAGATAGCTCAAAAGGCATAGCCACAGCTCTAGTCGTTTGATTAATAATAATAATATGATATATTCAACAATTATCTTTTAGGTGGTGTCATTCTGTCAGAAAGCAATTGCAGAAAGTGGTCTGGTACTTGATGAAGATTTGATCTTTTTACATATGGTTGAACACAACATTAGAAAACCAAAAGTTGATGACAGTCGAGGGTATATTATTCTTGCTACATCAATATGTACTACATATTATGCTTGGAAGACAAGAAATGTGAAAGTCCTATCAGAAGCAGCAATGTTTAGTTTGCCCACTACTCTGTCACTTCTTATGTCCTTTTACCACACAAGAACCTCCATTTCCAAACAAAAAGCGATGCTTCAGCTTCTGACTGAATTTCGACATCTATCCCATATTCATTCAGAGGTTAATGATTTTTTCAAACGATTTCATTCTTTGATGTGAGTATTTATCTTCTTGAAGATCAAACTTCTAAGTTGAAGACTATTTGAATTTAATTCCCAGGAGAATTATATGAATACAGAAACGAATGGAATATTGCATTAACAATTTGAATTTCACTTCAGGGATCCTTCAAATAATTTTTATATGAAAATAACAGAAGAAACAATACAAGACCTTTCTAAATATTCTTGTGATATGCAAACATGTATAACTAAAATGATGCTAAATGTTATAAGTGAAATTCATGTAGGACTGCATGATATATCCCTGGATCTAACAGACTTTGAAAAAGCTACAGCTATTCCATTAAATCATGATACTGTGACAAATTGTCTTTGTAATGCAAATGTAAGTAATGAAAATATTATACCACCAGTATTACCAATTAACTCTTTTTAGTTCATTGAAGGACAAGTAGTGCTACTTAGGTCACACTTATTGACAAGTATTTTTCTGGTGTCTTCCTCAAAAGGTGACCCAGTTATATTTAGAAAGGTGTTGGATAATAGTATTCCTGCATTGGTGCAACTTATGAAAGATGCCATTGAAAAAATCAAATTCAAACTGAATAAAATCCGTTTTCCTCCCAATCTGCCTTTTCTGAGTATTAAAAAAATTGAAAACATATTTGAACAAAAAAAAATGGTCTCAGTTCCTAGAATGCGAAAGCATGTTATAAAAATTAATGATGGAATTTGCTGTACTTTAATCAAATTGAGGGCACTATTGGAAACAGTTGAAATGGTAATCAGGCTAATGGAATAAAGCTTTTTGTTTTATACTTTAATTTTGAGGTTGAAAATGATATGCAAATGATATATCTCCAAGAAGCTGTAGCAACTCTAACACAGGAACTCTATGGGTGTTATGTTTCCTCATTGGATCTTGAAAAGCTTATCCAATTATTGAATCGCAATATGAAAAATGTGCAGTGTAATGCAAAGACCCTTCCAGAAATGTCAGAAGAAGATTGCATTAGAACTCCTACCAATGAAAAAATTTTATCAGAAACAGATGAACCAACAGAGAATTTGGATTACCAAGTTTTTGCAAATGACCTAGATGGTGAATTGAAGAATTATTCATTTTTGCTCAGAAATCAGAAAGCGGAAATGTAGTTTTATTAATGTTATTTCATTGCAGAAATTGTCAATGACAATGAAGGCCATGCTGTACACTTATACAAACGATTGATGAATGATAGTGATTGGCTTGCTGAACTTAAACAATCAGAAGAATTTCAAAGAAGGCAAAACAAATTCCATACGGTACATTGAAATTATGCTAAATCTGTTTTCTGAATCATCTCAACTCATTTTCATTTTTTAGGGAAGTTCAATAAGATCAGCTCCTGTTGACCAGACTGAAAAAAAAAATTTTGAAACCGTAAGTACTACTTCCTTGATATGACTGTTTTTCCTGCTAGTATGTTTCTTAGATTTCATTATTCATTTTCTTGATGTGGCTGAAGAACTATTGAAATGGAATCTAATTCGGCTACTCCCATCTAAGGAAATTTTATTTTCCATAGTATTGGTCTGAATATTTTGAAAAAAAGCAGTTATCAAGTACAGTCCCTGGATAAATTATTAGACTCACCATTGATTCAATGCAAAATCTCAATCTATCAAACACTTTTAAATTTGGTGTTAGAATAATATATTATATATGTTATATTATTATATTTTTGATATATTTGATATGTCATTAGTTTTCCCAAATAGTTCATCATATTTAATGAAAAATATAGATCTATTAATATTTTAACTCAATTGAAAATGAAATTCTTATATTTTGTTGTGCCACCTTTTGCCTCTGTGGGAGCTTTAATTCTTAGCGGTATACTATCAATTCAAGATTGTACAGTCTGCTGTACTTGTGGATGTTGATTCAATACATGGATTATTATGAGATAGATAGATAATTGTTCTTTATAGCTTAGCAAATGGCCATCGACTCTGGGTCCTTCAGCCTGGTCTTTTAATTACATTATTTCTTGTATTTCAAACATAAACAAAAAAAAGTCAATGATTATTGTGTTTTAAATTTTAAATATATTTTAAAGTGTGTGTCTTGGGGGTTTTCTTGAAAAGCAGTGGTTTACATCATCTTGATAGAGCGTTATTACATCGTTTACACAGTCTAATTAAAACAAATTAGACGCTATCTTGTACAATTTATACAACAATGCTTTGGGCCCTATTCTGTCAAAGGCCTTTTCAATGTCTAAGCTCATTGTAGAAGATTTGTGTGGTTGTTGATCTTTCATTCCTGAAGCCAAATTGAAAGTTTAGAATGTGCTGTTCTATATTTGGTGTTCTTATCAATATTTCATATAATTTTCATATCACAGGTAGTAGAGTGATGGGCCTTTGTTTCCTACTCGTTGTTTATTTGTGTTGGGCTTTAGAATATTTATGATCTGCCCTGTCTTCCATATTTCTGGGAAAATACCTTTATTGATGCAGAATTCCAACACTTTAATAATGTGTAAGTGTATATTTTCGTCTAGTTTTTTCAAGATCATCCATGGTATGTTGTCTTTTCCTGAGGAGCTATTTTTATTATTATACAGTTGTCGGTAGTAATCTGTATCGTCTAATGTTGTTATTTCTCTACAGTGGTTCTGGTTTCTGAAATATATCTTGTACCATTCGTCAATCATCGTCTTAGTGTTTTTATCATAATTGTCATCTTCACCTACTAAGGGCCGCTTGCCACTACGCTAAATTTGGAACGCATCTGATTTGTGACTCAGTACTCAATCTAGTTCCGAATTTAGTGTAGTGGCAAGCGGCTCTTATACCTTTGTTCATACTGTTCTGCAAATAATAATAATAATATGTTTATTCGAGTGAAAAATACATTCAAATAAACAGAGAAAAAAACTACGAGATAATAGTTTTCCAAGAAAAAAAATTATCTGTGTGTAGTTTGAAATATAACAAACAATTCTTATCCTATTCAGAGCAACAAAAAAAAAACAAAAAATATACACATATACCTACAATCTATTCACATTATCAATTTTACAAATTTCACTGAGCAAAGGAAAAAAGTACATCATGTTATATTACTCTATATGGTTGTTAACAAAAAAAAAAAAAAAACAAATTGTCATCTTCGGGCGTTTTGTCACAATACGGGTATTTCGTACCAACATTCGGGCATTTTTTGTCTATTGTCGGTGATTTTACGGATATTTGATCAGTTGTTTATTGGTTCAATCACCTTTTCAGAGAAAATCACAGAAGGTTTTATTTTCTCTAATCCAGCTCTTAGTTTTAGTCTTGAAGCTGTTATATGACATAACTGTTTTTAACTCTGCTGGAAGGAAACCGTACACTCTCGGTGCCAAATAGTGACACGACCTTTGACCTATACTTTTTCTGCACCGTGGTCTCGAGTACTCTCTGTTTCTCGTCGGGTATTCATGCGTAGGTTGGGTTAAGGGAATTCAATTTGTGAAGATATTGAGAAGTATTTTGAGGCCGTATGTTTGACGAATATTCAACACTTCAGATATTTCAAAAATTTTCTCACTTGGAAATGTTTTCCTCTTTTCAAAAATAATTTTCAGAATATACTTCTGTAAGACATTCAAACGATGTAAATGAGTGTCATATAAACCCCCCCAACCTACTATACCGTAGCTTATCTGTGAATGAACAAGACCATCATAAATTAATTTCAGGTATTTTTTGTTTTTTATAATTTTAGTTAAAAATTTAAATTTGCATAATAAATGCCTTAATTTTTTCACTATATGGTCAATATGTTTATTCCATTTCAAATGTCGATCAACTATTACTCTGAGGTATCGAACCTCATTAGCCTGCGGTATTTTCGTTTCTGTGTCAACTTCAATATCTCCCAACTCTGGCAAACCACTACTATAAGATGCAAAAGGTAAGTATTTAGTTTTTTCGATGTTCATAGTGAGTTTGTTGTACTGAAACCAATTTTTCAAGTTTATGAAATCTGACTCCGCTTTTTCTTTCAGCCTGTCCCAAGAGTCCGCGCTGTATTGGATAACGGTGTCATCGGCGAAGCTGAATATATCGCCTTGAGTATTTATTTTGAACAGACCATTCATATAAATCAAAAACAACACGGGGCCTAAGACAGTACCCTGTGGTACACCATATGTAACAGACTCTTCATGACTTTGAACTCCGTTCACTTCAACAACTTGCTTACGATTCGTCAAATAACTCCTAAGCAGCTCATGTATTTGTCCACGAAATCCGTAAGTGTATAATTTATTCAAAAGTTTTTCATGGCACACCGTATCAAAAGCTTTAGCAAGATCAACGAAGATGCAAGGATGGGATTCGATCATCCAGACAGTTATACAACTTCCTAGTTAATTCTCGAATGGCATCTTCCGTTGATCTGCCACTTCTGAAGCCAGTAGTTGTGCTTTTTCTTGGTCTGATATATACTCCTTGTTATTCTCAATTAGATTAGGTAAACTGGGAAACTGTTTATTCTTCGACAACTTGTTGACTTCTCGATGAAAATTTTTTCCTTTCAACTCATTAATCTTGTTACAAGCTATAATCCAATTGTTTTCTCTGAACTGTTTTATCATTCGTTGTATGTTCTTATTGTAGTTATTCAGCTCCTTCTTGATTTGTCCTAAGTCGAGAGTTAATTCTATTTCCACGATATTTGATTTTAGGTTATCAGGGTACAACAATAAGTCGCGTGTACTGTCTTGATTATTGTTCATGATGAATGTTGGTGACGTTTCAGCCTTGGAAAAGTTGCTATTCTTCAAGAATTCGTTGATTTGACCAAGTTTTTTCTTTGTTGCGTTAAAATACCCTATTATGATTGAGAGTTTGTATAGTGATTTTGATGAAAACTGTATCTTCTAATGTGCTATTCGTATGAAATTATACCAGGAAAATATGGAGCTTTTCATTTTGGAATGGAATTGTGAAATGTGTTACCTCATTCATTTGGTTTCGAATTGCTGGTGGGTTATCTCTCCTGACGTGCAAAGATGGATGGCACTGGATTATGCTTCCTCCTCTATTATTGTGTATTCTGTTCCCTATTTTTGTGATAGTATTCCAATCATTATAGCTAGTATTGTGTTTCATTTATTCTACACTCCACAAATAATGAGCATAAAATATTGTTTTCTTCTACAAAATGGTTAATCAGGTGTTTTCTTGCCATATAGCTGTTAATAATGTTGTAAAGGATCTTAATTGTCGATTTGAATTTGTCTATTAGCATTGTTGTTTACTGGTTCAGTTGGTGAAGGTTCATCAGGATCTTCCATGTCAAGTATTAAAATGTAGAATCTATTTCCTGAGAAAACAATTGTTGTGTCCACGTTATATTGATTATTTCTCAGTTTCGTGATTAATTAATTATATTTAGGGTTTTTTAATTTCTTGTAGTATGTATTTATAATGTCATCGTGAACTGATTTTGTTTTTTTTTTGGACAATTCTTCAATTTCCCTTGATTTTTTGTTAAGTGGATTGATGTTCGTGATGGGTAAACCTTCAATGGGTTTCTTTAGATGTTTTGGGCATTTGGTAAACCAGGCTAGATGATCCCCAGCTCCGCAAGCTAATCATTTTGGCTTGTTATTGCTTTTACAGTGTGTCATTCTGTGTGGACTTTGACATTTTGAGCATTTTGGTGTGACTGTACAATTCTCTGTCATTTGGTTGAAGTGGAAGCACTTTTCACAGGGTATAGGAGTTGGCTCTGGAGGGTGACTCGGGTAGACTAAACAATGACGGTTCAAATAAAAAAGTCCATTGTTCAGCAAGGTTTCAAATGCATCTATTTCACCAGTAATAATTCTGATATATTCTGTGGGTTTGTTGAAAGAATTCGTTATTATTCTTCTGCAATATCTATGTTTAAATATTTGTCTTGAGTTAGGTTTTGGCTTATGACTTCTTCCTTGATATTACTTTCTACTGATGCTATTACCACTGAGTAGGTTTGTTGCGGCTCTTCACTTTCCATGGGTGTTTTCTGATTCGATTTTTCTTTGTAATTAGTTATTTTCTCCTCTTTTTTGTGTTCCTCCAGAAATTTCCCAATTATTGTGGATTTTTGTCATTATTAGATTTCAAGATGAAACCTTGTTTGTTTTTTCTGGAGTCTTATCTACGTCCAATTTTTGAGGTTTATTTTGTTAACTAATTAATTGTGGCTCTTTGAATGTGATTTCTGGGGATTTACTTTCGTTTTTTTTCTTTGAGGTAGTGGCGTTTCTGGCTCCTTTCTTTACGTTTTTTGGTGGTGATTTTAGTAAATTCGTTTTCCTCTTCCTCTGAGATGTATGACGAGGAGCCGCTGATCTGGTACATTTCTACCCTGTAGAATGACTTGAAATCTGCGGCATTGATAGCTGGCTCGGTAGGAATTTTGTTCAGGAATTATTCGTTTCACAAATGAATAAACCGGCTTTCGTCGTATTGAAATTAATCGGAGAATGCACATGTGTTTACCATGAATGCTAAACACCAACTGATTATTATAATTTTGCGCTTTGTTCTGCAAAATTTCAGAGGTGCTCTCATCTCTGAAGCAGACCTCTAAAAACACCAAAAGTGTAATGATGTTTTTTCATTATTTAATCGTAGGTGATTAATTTTATATCTCCAGAAGTCCACATTTTTTCTCGCCATTGTTGGGTCCAATTTAGGCGCAACGCATTGATTGCTGCTGTGTGTGTCGTGAAATGGCACGCTGATTGGTGGATGGGACCTTGGATTCACGCCGACCGTTTACCGGCACCAATCAGCGTGCGATTTTGACGACTGGCATGAAACCGGCCGACCAAAAACCGGTGTTGGCTGTTTTCCACACAATTTTGGTTTTCGAGGTTACACATTGGTCCAAGAAAAACCTTCACAAGTACATATATAAAGGAAAATAAAGTGATCTCCTTTCATTTCTCAAAGTTTGTGAACAATGGTTATCACAGGGAAATCAGAAAGCAAATACAAAGTTGCTGCGTTGAAGAATTTTCCACACTATAAATCATTCATTGAAACGTTGGCAAATGGTGTAATAACAAAAACAATCAATAACAGATTCTTCGAAATGGACCAAAAACTTGATCAACCATGAGGGAAGTTCGATCGAAAATGAATGCCGAACGGGATGTGTTCGAAATTCGAACATTTTTTCAAATCATTCATAATTATATTCCTCGAATAATTATCGATGGAAAATTCCAATAAATTCAACGCTGAAATTCTCGTGCAATCGAGCGGAAAACGCTGACTCCGAGGTAGTAAGTGGGTTACCTGTGACGAATGTTGTTTAATTTAGAATAGTATATAAGCTTAGCCTGTAACGAATAAAATTATCATTCACCAAACGTTTGATCATTATACCTTACGGCAAACTGTGGAGTTAAGACTTCCCTTGAACTTCTGAGTCTGGTTGTTCAGTTTGCCCTTCAATCTTCAAGTGTTGTTTCGAGCCCAAAGAAACAACATTTTTTGGTCCTTCGAGCCGGATCGAGAAAAAGGATTTACAACCCTTATCTCGACCACACCGATAGCACTGGGGAAGAAGTCTTCCGGAGTCAACGCCATCACCCGAGAAGCCATCGCATCTGCGAAAAGGCCTTCCGGAGTCAACGCCAGCACCCGAGAAGAAGCACTCCAGAGCCCCTACCAGCATCAGCGAGAAGCCCTCCAGAGCGACTACCAGCATCTGCGAGAAGCCCTCCACAACCAATACTAGAATCTGCGAGAAGCCCTCCAGAGCCAATACCAGCTTCTCGAGAAGCCCTCCAGAACTACTACAAGCATCTGCGAGAAGCCTTCCGGAATCAACGCAAGTGCCCGAGAAGAAGCCCTCCAGAGCCACCACTAGCATCCGCGAGGAAGCCTTCCAGAGCCTACACCTGCGCTCGAAAAGAAGCCCTCCGGAGCCACCATAGGCATCAGCGAGGAAGCCTTCCAGAGCCAACGCCTGCGCTCGAAAAAAAGCCCTCCTGAGCCACCAACAAATTCCAAGCGGCAATCTTCCGTGGTCAACGCCGAGAAGCATCTGCGAGAAGCCCTCCGCAACCAATACTAGAATCTGCGAGAAGCCCTCCAGAGCCAATACCAGCATCTGTGAGAAGCCCTCCAGAACTCTACAAGCATCTGCGAGAAGCCTTCCGGAGTCAACGCCAGTGCCCGAGAAGAAGCCCTCCAGAGCTACCACTAGCACCCGCGAGGAAGCCTACCAGACTACACCTGCGCTTGAGAAGAAGCCCTCCGGAGCCACCATAAGCATCAGCGAGGAAGCCTTCCAGAGCCAACGCCTGCGCTCAAAAAGAAGCCCTTCTGAGCCACCAACAAATTCCAAGCGGCAATCTTCCGTGGTCAACGCCGGCACCTAAGAAGAAGCCCTCCAAATCCACCAACAGCCCAGCGGCAGTCTTCCGGAGTCTAAGCTCGAACCCGAGAAGAAACCCTTCAAAGCCGCCACCAACATCGTGAAGAAGAAATCCATCGCCAAAAACAAGCCTGCAAACTACTTTTTCGAAACTAATCTAGAAGATAGGCGCCGGAGATCCTGATTCATCTAATCACAATGGAACAAAAACTAGAGGAGCAGATCAAGATTACCCAGGAGCTCAAAAAAGTATTGTCCTCAATGAAGAAAGATGGGTCAGCACGCAAAACAGGAGAGTACTTCAAGAAAACCTACGTACGAAATCGAGATGGCACATATATCGCACGACTGCCATTCAAGAAAAAAGGTCAAACCATAAAAGAACGCCATCGCTCAACTTTTGCAGTTCGAAGAGGACGAACAATTGAAAACAATGTACAAATATTTCATGTGGGAGTATATTCAACTAAATCATATGATACCAGCAGATCAAATGACCAACAAAACAAGGTTCTATATTCCGCATCAAGCGGTGATGAAAGAGGACAGAAAGACAACAAAACTTCGTGTCATATTCGACGCAAAATCGGAAGAATTCGACGGAATTCCAGGCAATGACTCAACAAATAGTCAACTCGAGTTTCGAAACCTCAACAGTTCCTGACCAGGCTCACATGGATTATATTGCTACTACAATTAGGAATCATGAACTCATAACAACATTGGGTCACAGTCCCCCCACGACGTTACAACAAAATTCACAGCATTTGGCCCTTGGAGTAATGTTCGAAATTCGAACATTTTTTCAAATCATTCATAATTATATTCCTCGAATAATTATCGATGGAAAATTCCAATAAATTCAACGCTGAAATTCTCGTGCAATCGAGCGGAAAACGCTGACTCCGAGGTAGTAAGTGGGTTACCTGTGACGAATGTTGTTTAATTTAGAATAGTATATAAGCTTAGCCTGTAACGAATAAAATTATCATTCACCAAACGTTTGATCATTATACCTTACGGCAAACTGTGGAGTAAAGACTTCCCTTGAACTTCTGAGTCTGGTTGTTCAGTTTGCCCTTCAATCTTCAAGTGTTGTTTCGAGCCCAAAGAAACAACAGGATGCATTTAGAGAATCCGTACCCGCATTTGGCACCTTGCCTGAATAGGCGCTACGCCATTGGTCAGATGACCACCTATTGAGAAACCAATCACAGTTCCGCTATAATAGCACTTATACAATAAAAATTTCTTAACTAACTTCTTAAATCTACAGAAGTTTACCGATTTAACATGACTAGGAAGATGATACAATTTAATACTTTGATAAATAGGAGATAATTCAAATTTAGCAGTTTTATGTTTTGGAAATGCTAATATTTCTTTATTTCTAGTACTATAGTCATGAAAACTAGACAATTTCAACAATTTATTTTCATTTTCTTTTGCATAAATCAAACCCCTAAAAATGAAAATTGAGGCAAGTGTCAAAATCCCATGTTCCAGAAATATAGGCCTACATGAAGACCGGGGAGCAATATTGAAAATCATGCGCACGATCCTCTTTTGAAGGATGAATACTTGATCTGCATCTGAGGAGTTTTCCCAGAGCAGTATATTATATGATAGGTGGCTGAGGACCAAACTATAATAGATGTTCAACAAGGATTCTAAAGGAAGACATTTTTTTACCCTACTAATTGCATAATATGACCTATTTAGTTGCTTACAAATAGCATCGATATGGGTACTCCATTTCAAACTGCGGTCTATATGAACTCCAAGAAATTTTGAACTTTACTTGGATGTAATGATGTCATTTGAATAGTGAACAATCAGCTTTCTATTATTAATATTACCAATTGAAAAATGAACACACTCCGTTTTACCGATGTTTATTATTAGCGAATTTTCTTGGCACCACTTCACAAAGCTTTGTACCAGAATCACGCACAACTCTTGAAGCTCTTCAAAGCTTCTAGCCTTAATCGCAACTGAAGTATCATCAGTAAATAAGGTTATCATACATTTTTTCACAAATATAGAAAGATGGTGTGGAACATTATCCGCCTTAGCTATCAAATTCGAGGGGAGATCGTTAATAAATAATAAAAACAAGAGTGGACCGAGAACGGATCCCTGAGGCACACCTAAAGTGACATTATGCTCAACAGTAAAAGAATTTTGGACTCCGACGCACATTGTCCTATCCTCAAGATAACTCAAGAGCCAGTCCAAAAATACTCCCCTGAAACCCAGATTATAACATTTATTTATAATAAATTTGAATGAAAGACTGTCAAAAGCTCGCGATAGATCGAAAAACAATCCTGCAACAAAAAAGCCTTCATCCAGACTTTGGTAGACATACTCAATGAAATGAAGTTGAAGTTGAGCGACCAGATCTGAACCCATGTTGGGCATCATCAAGTATGTGAAACTTGTCTAAATATTTCATAATTCTGTCGAACACAATCCTTTCGAAAACTTTTGAAAAAATGCTCAGGATGGAAATGGGCCTGTAGTTAGCAATATCTTCCACACCATCTTTTTCGTGAATTGGAATGACAATGGATTTTTTTAGTACATGGGGAAATACTCCCATGCTTATTGACTGGTTGATTAAGTGTGCGAAGTGTGGACTAATACCATCGCATATCAACTTCAATATTTTTGCTGAAATGCAATCAGCACCTGCACATTTCTTATTTTTGAGTGATTTTATTACCGCGACCACATCAAGATCTGAGACTGGATAGAGAAAAAAATTTGAATTCAACATGCCAGATGTAGTGCATGTGCTAGACAAAAAGTAACTATAAAAGTTGTTAAGGGCAGTTACCGAAATAGTGGAAAAAGACTCGGATATCTCACTAGTCTCTCTATAAGAAACACCATCGACAAAAATTTCAAGAGTCTGATGCTTTTTACTTTTCTGACCAGTAAACTCATTTACCAGACTCCAAACCAATCTATTTTTATTCTCCGATTGATTGATAAGTTCACGGTGGAAATTGAATTTACTATTCCTAACTAAGGCATTGTAAGAACTTTTGGCTTTCTTGTATAAGTCATAGGTGTGCTGACATTTCAAATTGACAAACAACCAATACAAATTATTCAGGTCAAAATATGCACATGTTCAATGTAAGTTCTTTATTTGGCTTTATTTATCATTTTATCCACCATTACTTATATCGGTAGGATTTTTCAAATTTATGAATTAATCTTTACTGGTTGCTTTATTTCACATTGTGAAAGTATAAAGCCTAGCATGACGTTTTCCAGTAGATATAGTTACGAGACAGATTTTTTCGACTTATACCCTAATATAGGTATTTCATATTCTACAGCATCCAAATTAAATATTTTTGAGGTGAAGACATGGTACCAAGTTCTAAAAAAGAACTATTCCATTTTGAAGCAATTAACTGAAAATGTCTAGTTTGAATAAGATACAATCATTTCGTACATTATCTAATCATGAAAATTCGGTTTCCAGAAAAATCCAGGATACAATTTTGATTAGTTTGGTGGGTTGGGATTGTTGGGTTTTAGTTCAGACTGAAAACATCTTTACCTAATTGAAAGATGAAATGAAGATGAGAATAATCAAACTATAATAATTTAATCAACTAGTTTATTAACGTGTGAATGGAGCGAGTGCATTAATAGTTCAAGATCATTAATCGCTAATAAACGAGTGGATTGCAAAATTTTTCCGTCGATCCCAAATAATCAAATAAGGAAATTCTAACATAAAAAGTATTTTATTCTTCAAAACAAGATTTATGAATTTAGTAAAACCAAATTATATGAAACCATTGTCGTATCTCAGGTAAATATTATAAGTTCTAGGAAGGGCACATAGATCTTATTTTGGAAATGCGTAACTCTGTTCAGAAATGCAATTATATTTGTGAGATTTATGAATTTTCTATGTTTGGTTTCCCATGACAATTTCGCATTAATGCGAAATCAAGCATTAATAGGGGTCATTAGTGAATGATTTCGTGTGCGTTAAACTTGACTATTATTTTGAGGTCGACGGAAAAAAATTAATAATACGCACCCATCATAACAAGACTCACCATCAGCAACATCGTGAATCAATTGCTTGGGCACGTAATACCGCATTGATTAGAATTAAATTGAACCCCTCTAGGAGTCAACTCTGGTGTGAGGAAAGTTTCAGTTAAATCGCACCAAGTCTGGTGAGGCAAGTCTTTGGAATTTCACATACATTTGAAAAGAAACATAAATAATACTGAAGAAAACAAAACATTCCACAGATCCTTCATCTTATCCAATATGATTATATGGAAATTTCTTTAAGATTTCTCTGATTTTGCTTTTAAAATTATTTTCATTCTAGCATAACAAAACTTTGAATTTCAATGCAAACATTGTACCTATGTGTAGGTTCAAATGTATGTTATCAAAAATGCGAATTCTCATATAATGTGTTTACTTAATATACGCAAAAACTACGACTTGGGCAGATAAACACGTACCTACAGGGTTTAGCGCGTTGCTACAGTTTGTTTCAATGCGTTCACTCGCGCTCGAACAGAGAAGGTTTCGAGTCTACCAATATCATAGCGCTATTCGCGATAGGTGCCAAATGCGGGTACGGAATGTCTAAATGCGAACGGGTTGCGTAATTGAAAATGTTGAATTAAAAAAGTGAAAATCTTAAGATCAAGATGGATAAGGTTGAACAGGGTACCAAATTGAACAATTTGAGAATATTTGGCCTGCCCGAAAAAACTAGGGGAAAGACCAAGACCAAGATGGAATTCATCAATGAGAAATTTTCGACAAATATAGGTGATTCGGACGTGGAACAATAGTCGCATTCAGCGGAGGAAGCACAAAGCGCTACTGCTACCTATCGTTATCGGTAGCTGTCGAGAACATGTTGTACGTTCGCTGTCAATCCCTTTTTATTTTTTGTCAATTATTAGTTTGCAGAGAAAGGAAAATCACTTTTATCCGCAAGCACAAACCGAATCATTTTTCTTCAAAGTTTAAACGACTATCTGTTTGGTATTTACACCTCAACTTGCCGCTCAGTTGCGCTACCGCTACCTAGCACAAATTGAAAGCGCTCCGAAAAACGTGTTGGGTTGGTAGAGCATGTGCCACTGGACAATAGTTACACAACTGTTGAGTCTGCATGACCTATGCTATCGCATTGGGAAGGCATCGCGTTCAAAATACGCCCCACGTGAGATTTTCATCAGATTCAAATGTTTCAACATGAGGCAACAACCATATCATGACAAAAAACTACTTATTGGATCCAAATTTGTGAAAAGAGAAGATTTGACTTAACGATACGGCTTCATCTCTTGGAAAGAACGATAGAGAAAACATCCAGAAGATAGGTATGGGTATGGACGGAGTCGAGTAGAATTTTGTTGAGTCACGGAGATAAAGTTAGTTTTATTGAAAATTCTATGGATTTCGTTAAAATTTTTCCTATAGATGAGAGAGCATTTCTGTGGTTATGCGCATATTCTATCAGATTGTTGTTCCGGGTTCACTTAAGGATATTTAAGTTTATGTTTTTTGTCTTTACATTCTTTGTTGTTGATTCAGATTTCATTTAGTTTTATATTAATGCTGGAATATTTGCAAATGCTAGATGAACAGGATGCAACTCCAATTATTATACAGAGTACTCGACATGTACATATATTTCAACCGGAGATTCCTGAGGTCAAAAGAAGCATATTTTGTCTCTACGATTTTTTCCGATTCGGCTCGGTTCGAAAGATACAGGCTGTTGAAAATGCATAAATATATCTCGTGAATGATTTTATCGAATTAATTGATTTTTCAGACAATAGGTTCTCATTAATGTGGCAATTCTTCTTCGAACACGAAATTTTACTCGCATGTTATATATTTTTCATTATGACCAATATATACCAATCACTGAGTTATATAAAACTCGGGAATGCGCTGTCACCACATAAAACCGTGCCGTTGAGCCCCTCTACTGGAGGGCAAAAACGTTGAGACGGTTTGACTCTTGGGTTAGCATGGTCAGGTCATAGGCACTGTTCGGGAAAAGCCGGGAATTTTTGGTTTAGTTGCTAGGAAATAGAGAATAGCCTCCTTCATTTCACGAAACAAAATTATAACTAGGTCATTATGATCCATACATAAGTTAAATCATTTCTCTATTTCATCATAAGTTACTTTGGTCAAAATATAAGGGTCCATTTAATGTCGAATTCTTGATCTAAATATCTCTTCACAATGGCAGCGTTTTGACATGGAGCCACATATTTCGTCTTATTTGAGGAGGCAGATTGTTTAGAAAACTAGCCTTCTCGAATTCAAGGCTCAAAATCATATCTATGTCTCCAAATAAAGGCATTCTACCACAATACAGAAAAAAATAAAAGGATTAGAATTAACATAAAAGACGCTCCAGATTGCTGACGGTTAGAAATGGATAAAAATTGTATTCGAAAAAAAGATTCAGAATAAAATTATCTTTCGAATGACCTGATGAAAAAGGTATGTTCCCTGAAAAAAAATTGATAGCGCCGGGACGCCTGGCGTCTCTATTTTTTTCGCAGATTTTTATGCGCATCTCAAATCAACATTGACTTGTTCAAAACGCATGGTGTCATTATTATTTTGCGATTGAATACTTGATTCAATTCTCCTTGATTTGATCTCTGTTCAGAACAACTGTCAATTCGTAATTATTGCCGCTAAAATAAAATATTTTAACATATCATATTTCTCGTAGTTGCCGGCAATAATGACTTCGAATTCTCATAATTGACAGTTGTTCTGAACAGAGATCGAACCACGGAGAACTGAATCAAGTATTCAATCGCAAAATAATAATGACACCATGCGTAGAGGCACATTATTCTGTGATTCAGCCTACTTAATACTCAATAATTCCAATTTCAAATACCAACTATATTTTTCATGATATCTTAATGAATCTGAGGGCGATGTATGATATATTTCTGAAACGGGAAAAAATGGCGATTCTTTCTCAGCCATTTCAAACTATTGTTTTCATTAGAAAAACACAACTTTATGTTATAGCTCAGCAACGAAACCCTTTGGGATAAAACAAAGTACGCTACTGGATCTCTGTGAAAAAAGTGCCTGTATAATGTTTTCATTTCAACATCATAGCACAAATAGAAACGAAAAACTCGAAAACAAAAGAAGATAGAGGAATGCAGTTGATGGCATTATCAGTTTCTCTAAAAAAAGACCACCGTAACGTGTCATTCATTTTTCTCTATCTCTCACGGTTAAAAAGTTGTAGTTCAGGTATCACCAATTTTGCCCACCCTGTACAGGGTGATTCACTTATCTTGGTAACCCCAATTTTCTCGAAAATGTCCGAATATTTTTTCATTCTGTGAATAGCGTTTTGAACAAGTCAATGTTGACTTGAGATGCGCATAGAAGTCTGCGAAAAAACAAAGACGCCAGGCGTCCCAGCGCTATCAAATTTTTTTTTCCAGGAACATACCTTTTTCATAATGTCATTCGAAAGATAATTTCATTCTGAATTTTTTTTTCGAATACAATTTTTATCCATTTCTAACCGTCAGCAATCTGCAGCGTGTTTTATGTAATTCATTTCCTTTTATTTTTCTGTATTGTGGTAGAATGCCTTTATTTGGGGACATAGATATGAATTTGAGCCTTGAATTCGAGAAGGCTAGTTTTCTAAACAATCTGCCTCTTCAAATAAGACGAAATATGTGGCTCCATGTCAAAACGCTGCCATTGTGAAGAGATATTTAGATCAAGAATTCGACATTAAATGGACCCTTATATGTTGACCAAAGTAAGTTATATTGAAATAGAGAAATGATTTAACTTATGTATGGATCATAATGACCTAGTTATAATTTTGTTTCGTGAAATGAAGGTGGCTTTGTAACAAACTATTTCCCTATTATTACATTCATTATATCTTATAACAATTAACAATTTTCAAATAACAAACGAAACATTTTGAATCATATGTTCTATATTCCAGCAATCATGTTCCATACATAAGTTATAATCATTTCCCTATTTCATTATAAGTTACTTTGGTCAAAATATAAGGGTCTACTTGGGCACATGCGTTTCTTATCTTTATTTTCAAATGGTGATGGTCCAAGTTATTAGAATCAGTTTGGTATACCTTATTTTTCCATGAGCGTTACGTCTGGTGATATCTGATGGGTCCATTGGTTTCTATCTATTTATTTTCGAATTCTTGATCTGAATATCTCTTCACAATGGCGGCGTTGTGACATATGAAGCCTCATCTTGCTGTAGCCAAATATTTAATCTCATTTGAAGAGACAGATTGTTTAGAAAACTAGTCTTCTCGAATTCAAGGCACAAAATCATATCTAGGTGTCCAAATAAAGGCAGACTACCACAATACAGAAAAAAATTAATGGAATAGAATTAATATAAAACACGCTGCAGATCGCTGGCGGTTAGAAAAGGATAAAAATTGTATTTGAAAAAAAAATTCAAAATGAAAGTATCTTTCGAATGACATGATGAAAAAGGTATGTTCCTGGGAACAAAAAAAATTTGATAGCACCGCGACGCTTGGCGTTTAAATTTATTTCGCAGATTTTTATGAGCATCTCAAGTCAACATTGACTTGTTCAAAATACCGTTCACAGAATGAAAAAATATTCGGACGTTTTCGAGAAAATTGGGGTTACCAAGATAAGTGAATCACCCTGTACATCCAAAGACCTGTTATCCTAAGTATGATAAGTCTAAGTGTACATCATATTAATATTAGACGCAAACATGCCATCTCTTCCCCTGCCATTATATAGCATTACTTCAGAGATCATTTTCGTACAATATTGCAAATTTGATGGACAGGTACGCGTCCACTGGAGACGGGTCGGGCCGCATCGTTGACTTTAAAACTACTTTCTCTATGAATTGCGTTAAGCCATTTTCTTCTCCTCGCGGGATCTTTCGGAAATCTAAATACCGACACCTTCTCATTAGTAGATTTATAATTGCTACTGCATGAGTAGAGGCACTGTGCTCAAAACGAAGATTTCCAAATGAAATTTCAATAAATATCAGAATGAAAAACCTTATTGCTGAAAATCCTTCCAGATATGAACACTGAAAGTCGAAAAATTCAATCACAAACACGATACACACTATTCGGACGTTTTCGAGAAAATTGGGGTTACCAAGATAAGTGAATCACCCTGTACATCCAAAGACCTGTTATCCTAAGTATGATAAGTCTAAGTGTACATCATATTAATATTAGACGCAAACATGCCATCTCTTCCCCTGCCATTATACAGGGTCTTTCACGAGGAACCTCACCCATATTTATACGGGAAACTACTGAACGTATTTTCATGAAATTCAGCACTTATAAGTATTTCACAATGCTGATGAAATCTAAAATATTTTCAAGGCATGAGCACCTCCGGTTTTTCCGGAAATGACGTCAACTTCCGTTTTTCAAATTAGAACACCATTTTTTTATTGCAGAAATAGATTCCTTAGAAAATTTCAAGTTATTTTGATGTAACATTTTTCAGTTTTGGTTGGAAAATTCTCTCTGAGCGGGAAAATTCGAAAAAAAAATCGAAAATAGAGCTTCGCTGAAACAAGAATAACTTCGAGGTTTTTCGATGGAAAATTTTCAGTTTTGGGATTTTTCAAGATGTAAGATTGATGTATCCACTTTAAAAATCGAAATCGCGATTCATGATACAGGGGGTGAAAAAATCGCTTTCAAAGTTAGGGATGACAAAATCGTGAAAAATCAATTTTTTCAAATTAGAACCCCATTTTTTTATGCAGATATTGAATCTACTTTAAAAAATAATGTGAGTGTATGCATCCACCCTTGCCCTAAAATGGATATTTTCTGAGTTATTCACAAAAAAACTGTTTTTTCGTCTTGAATTTTCAGCTATTTCTTTTCCCTTCACGCCAAAAAGATGAAATTTTCAGAAACTGTTACTTAAACAATGTTTTAGATTTTACTACCCTAATATGCAAGAGAAAAAAGTTACAGGTTGTTCCTAAATAGATGGCGAATTTTGATTCGAATTTGTATCGGAAACCTCTTTATTTCACTAATCGGCCATCGGTTTTTCTCTCCAGTGATAAATAAATAATTTCCTTATGAACCATATGCAAAACTTACCATGTTTTACATTCTTTTTTTTTAATGATAGATATCATTTAATTACATCTGCCAAATTCCTCTTTATTCAGTAGCATTTTGTGTTTACTATTATTTGGTGATATTTCGTATTAAGTTATAAAATCGATCACTATGCCTAATTTTACCAATGAAGATTATTTAAATCTCATTCTACTTCATGGAGAATGTAATAAAGTTGTAGATAGAACGATTCGACTGTTCATTGAGAGGTTTCCTGACCGACCCAGACCAAAGAGAGATACCATTAACAGAACCATGACAAACTTGAGAAATGTCGAATCTTTCGTTAAGAAAACTATACACAGAGAAAAAAGTGTAGTAAAGATGAGAACAACGAAATTACAGTTCTTGCATATTTTCGTGTGAATCCTCAAAATTCTCTCAAAGATGCCGAGATTGATCTGGGATGATCTCAATCGAGTATTTGGAGAATATTAAAAAAACATAAAATGCACCCATATAAATTCAATAGGTTACAGCATTTGAAGGAAACTGAGTTCGTAAGGAGAACAGAGTTTTGCGAAGCTATGATGATTCGATTTCAAGAGAATGAAAACTTTTTGGACTGTATAATTTGGACAGATGAATCTAAATTCACAAAGAATGGTTCTTTCAATAGGCATAACAGTCATTATTGGGATGAAGAGAACAACCACCACTTCAGACAATGGAACTTTCAAGAGACCTGGAGTTTCAATGTTTTTTGCGCCATCAAAAATAATGCAATTCTCGATGTTCAGAATGTTCTCCCTTAGGAGATAGATATTCTGACATATTGACTCAAATAATTGAGCCGCTAGTACCTACAGAACCATAATGACTTATGGTATCAACAAGATGGCGCGCCTCCACACAATTCACTCAATGTGTCAAATATCCTCTACAGGCTATTTGAAGATCGATGGTTGGCGAACAATGGTCCACATCTTTGGCCACCACGTTCTCCCGATTTAACTCCTTTAGACTATTATGTTTGGGGTAGGATAAAAAATATTGTCTACTCAACTCCCCTGACTGATAAAGAGGACTGCATAGAACGAGTCAGAAATGCGTTCAGGTTTGTTTAGATTTTTAGATTCATAGTTTTGAAACTCAATTTGGTTTTTAAACACTTTTGCAGATCTCTTCCTCCCGATGAAATAAGAAGAGCAACGCACGAAGCATTCCTGAGACGTATAAATAAATGTCTAGAAATTAACGGTCAAAACTTTGAGCCTCTTCTCTAGTTATAACTGCGAGAGTTTGCCATGGTTCTCCTAATAGTAACTTGAAGTCGGTTTCAAGAAGGGGTGGAAAATCTACAGCATGGTTCAAATAACAGTTCCTGAAAATTTCATCTTTTTGGCGTGAAGGGAAAAGAAATAGCTGAAAATTCAAGACGAAAAACAGTTTTTTGTGAATAACTCAGAAAATATCCATTTTAGGGCAAGGGTGTGATGCATACACTCACATTATTTCCATATTTCAATATCTGCCATAAAAAAATGGGGTTCTAATTTGAAAAAATTGATTTTTCACGGTTTTGTCATCCCTAATATTGAAAGCGATTTTTTCACCCCCTGTATCATGAATCGCGATTTCGATTTTCAAAGTGGATACATCAATCTTACATCTTGAAAAATCCCAAAAATGAAAATTTTCCATCCAAAAACCTCGAAGTTATTCTTGTTTTAGCGGAGCTCTATTTTCGATTTTTTTTTCGAATTTTCCCGCTCAGAGCGAATTTTCCAACCAAAACTGAAAAATGTTACATCAAAATAACTTGAAATTTTCTAAGGAATCTATTTCTGCAATAAAAAAATGGTGTTCTAATTCGAAAAACGGAAGTTGACGTCATTTCCGGAAAAACCGGAGGTGCTCATGCCTTGAAAATATTTAGATTTCATCAGCATCGTGAAATACTTATAAGTGCTGAATTTTATGAAAATACGTTCAGTAGTTTCCCGTATAAATATGGGTGAGGTTCCTCGTGAAAGACCCTGTATAGCATTACTTCAGAGATCATTTTCGTACAATATTGCAAATTTAATGGACAGGTTAAAGGTACGCGTCCACTGGAGACGGGTCGGGCCGCATCGGGGCAGCGAGCATTATTGCGTACTGCGTCCATTGAAGACCATCGACAGATCGGCGACCGATCCGCCAGCACCGGCGGATTCTGCCTGGACTGGATGAGGCCCAATGCGGCGCTGGTGGACGCAGGTCCATACAAATGCGGCCCGGCCCGATCCGCCTTATGGACGCTTACCTTAATAGAGCAACTATTCTCAACACCAAAAAAATTCAGGAAGTTTTTTTTTTTTGGGTAAATTAGGCACATCACCTTTCCTCCACAAATGGAAATTTGTATGTTACAGTGGTTTAAATAGTTATGTAGATAACCCTGCAATGCCCCCCTGTATCTACATTTTGTTCAACAATTTCTTTTTTTCGGTTGCCTATATAAAAGGTTATTTTTTTAATTCCAGATTAGCTGAACAGACAGTTCAGTGATTTTGAAAGCCTAGAGCTAAATGTTTTAACTTCATTTGTAGTATGTATTCTGATGGAAATAAAGACCTTCATTATTAGTATTATATAGCTGCTGAAACGGTTTATTTCCTTGTATTATCTAGAAGATGACATGAATGATTATTTTAAATGAAATCTCAAACTATTTCAGGTCCCTTCACTTGCCGCTCCTGCACCATTGAAGAAGGTAAGATGGTTAAAATCAAGAAATTATGAAGTATCATTATTGACAATTCTGAAGCAAATTGCTTGAACTGGAAACAATTTATGCAATTTGATTTGCTTAAAAATTCTGGATTAGTTGAGAGATATCCAAGGACAAAAAAAAGGTCATCAATAGAAAATGAAATACAATCCAATATGATTACTAATATAATGAAAGTCATCTTGATTATCATAATGTCTTATATTCTTTATGCGATCTATCAGCGAGTAATGATTGAAATTTGGCACTCCTGATATTGAAAATAATTTGAAGAATCAAGTGGTTTGAACCCTGGTGAATGACGATGTGATCTTTGTTGTGAAAACTATTTTCTTCAACTATTTGTATATTATGTTATATTCAATATACGACTACAGCTAATGAATACCCCCACAAAAATTTTTAAATGAACTCACGCTTTTTGGCTTTTTTTGACCAATTTATTGTCAAAAAAACTTTTGAAGCCTCAAGAAATTATAAAAACCAGGCCCATCTTAATTTTTGAGAAAGGTATGAGTGCAGATTGAAAGGGCGAATTCCATCTCAGAAATAACCCGTTTTATTTTCCAGAATATTTGAAATATAATAAAGCTGATCAATTTCATGTCTCGGTCATCTTTGGTTACTTTATTCAATGAGCACAATGCAAATAATGTTACTTACTGTCATGATACAATGAATTATTTACCAGAGACAACAATTGTCTCTTTATTCACCTAATTTCTTTGTTACATGAGTAACTGACTGAGTATACAGGTTTGAGCGTTTTTTCATTATTCCATCCCAAAGCTCAAAATTCGGGGTGGAAAGTTATGGATGGAATACTGAGTCACTCTGTATAATAATAAAGCGATGAAAAAAATACACCCATGCAGGAAATTGAATTGCTTTTCCAACAAGGTGCTGCTCGACCCCTTTTCCCTAAACAATGAGAACTGTTAGGGGTTGCAGCTAGAGGGGTAGTGATATCAAACTCATTTGAACACCCTTATTTGTCCCCCTTTCAACAAAATTTGACATGTCCGAACGTCTTTTCGTTATTCCATCCCAAAGCTCGAAATTCGGGGCACGGCCTTCTAAATCTAACAGGCCGGAAGGTTAGACGTTGCCGTTGTTACCAGCAACGGGCCTAGTGGCAGGCGTAGATATAGAAAGTATACGGTTTTCTTGGGCAATTCGCTCTGTTTTCGATATAATTTCGAATTTATTTCAATTCACAATTAAATATGGAGGAAAACAAAACAGCATTTCGTTTATCTGCGAATAATTTCTGAATATTTTATCGCAAATAATCCAGAACTCACCACGAGGAGGTAGCTGTTGTATTGAGTTCCACAAGATCACAATCAGAATTTACTTTCTGAAGCTAATAAAGTAGATGAATGAACATAAAAAGAGAAAAAAAAGTATTATTTCGCTGTTGAAAACGATTACATTCTGACTGCTGATCTTTAAACTTAAAATAAGTCCTATAAAACAGAAATTCAACAAGAATAAATTTAAGAACGTTAGTTTCTTTTATAATTTTAGAAGTGTCTAAGTCGTCTGCGCAAATGTCATCCAGTTTTTGGATACAACTTTTGAGGTAGCTACATATGTGTTTAATTTTTTTTTCAACTTTATCTAAAACACAATGACTGAAAAAAGTCATTTTTTTTTACTTTGGAAAAAAAGTTGAAAATTGCCTTGTCTTTGAAATGACAACAAAAGTCGGAAAATGAATCGATCTGATCTTGTTTGTCCCAATCGGTGTAAACATTGTCATAATGGACAACTAATTTTTGTCTCGTCATGTAACTCGGTTGATTTGGAAAAATTGAAGGAAATGCATCATCAGTTAATTTAGGAATTTTTCGGGTTCTTTTAATAACTGAACCTTCCGCGGTTGGATAAGAGTTATTTCTCAAAATATGGGAATCTACAAAATGTGTTATACAAACTACACTGTTATCGTTGACTTTAAAACTACTTTCTCTATGAATTGCGTTAAGCCATTTTCTTCTCCTCGCGGGATCTTTCGGAAATCTAAATACCGACACCTTCTCATTAGTAGATTTATAATTGCTACTGCACGAGTAAGAGGCATTGTGCTCAAAACGAAGATTTCCAAATGAAATTTCAATAAATATCAGAATGAAAAACCTTATTGCTGAAAATCCTTCCAGATATGAACACTGAAAGTCGAAAAATTCAATCACAAACACGATACACACTGTTCTTACAACTGTAACACTTATTTTCACTTTATTTATTGATTGAAAAACCGATCACACGCACACAAAAAAAACACACACCTTTTTCCCGGTCGAATTTCCGATGCGAACTATATCACCTAGTACGCTTGAAACCGAACTGCAAGTGCAAGGTCGTAACACTCTGAGCCTGCTACAACCCTTCGTGGGGGTTCAGGCAACGTCGCATTTCAAAGCAACATTCTGGCCTGTTAAATATCGTAGGCCGCGTTTGGGGTTGAAAGTTATGGATGGTCACCCTGTATATTATGTGTGAGCTCGTTAGAAAGCTCACGAAAGATAGAATTTCATCCTGATATTTGTTTCATTTTATAGTTACAAGAGAAATACAAAAAAATATAAATTAATATTGAAAGAGTCTTCCGGGCTTATTGGCCGTGGTCCATTAGTATCGCCTACAACTGCGGTAGGCATCTTCAGAGGCTTCTTGGTCTGAGATTGTACCTCGAATGTCGATTTCTGACACTGACATATCCGGTCGTGAAAGCCTCAAACTATTTATAAAATTGATAGTTTCTCAATCCCTAACTGAAGTTGAAACTTTGAAACTCTGAAATCCACTAATTGTGTTTTGATTGTACTAAGTTTTTAACAATAATTTTTAATACCTTTCTCGAACCCCTTACTCGTAACTCAACCCAACCTTCGTTATTTAAAGAGAAACTTATTCTACGTGAGGGCTCGAAAATGGTATCTTGACATAATTGTTTTTTTTTGTTGCGTGGGTTTTAGAAGTGAAAATGTTGATAACAAAATGTTTCGATGCTCAGTATATATCGGTCGAAATAATAATATTGTTTTTTTTTATTCAATTGTTTTTGGTCTTTTAATATTTTTGTTTAGTTCAAGAATGCTCCACCACCCCCACCACTGCCATCATGGTTCTCTGCAGATTCATCAGAAATAAAGGTAACAAGTGTCATTTAGTTATTTTGTTCGGTTTGTGCCAAGTCTCGTAGGTATCTGTGAAAACTTTCAAAAACGCAGAGCTTGTGTGGATTAAGAGGTTATGTTATGATGTTATGTGTATGCTTTGGTACTATTTCCTTATGCTCTACTGGGTACATCTCTGTTGATTGTTTACCCAACAGAGAATGGCGAACTCGAAATCCGTAAAGATTCGAACCCAACACAGTACCCCTGAAGTACTAACCACCATTTTAGCATAACTACAGTAATACAAGATATAGAGGGAATCAAAAAAAGATTTTTTTTATGTACTAATGTATCAAAAAAGGTGTCTACATAATGGGTGCGTTCCACTAGACGATCAGAATGCTCCCACAGCCAGTGGCGTAGCGCCAAATTCGGGGACAAAAGTGTCACCAAAAATCCGCCATGTTACGGAGCCAAACTTGTGTCGGGAATGTGGTATACTTATTTGAATTTTCACAATTCGAAGTTTGTTGGGTTCTCTATTAATGACCGAAAGATGAATAAAGAATGATCGAAACAAATCAAAGAGTCAAAATGTCATAAAATATTGCTTTTGATGAATTGGTGAGTTCAGTTACGTACGGAATTAAAAATTCGTTAATGTATTGATTATATATTCTATTTTATTCAATTTACGTACATACAAATTCAGATATTCGGGCCTATTCTGTTTGCGTATTGCTATGAATCTTGCTGTTATAGTCATATTGCTATCTTCTAATTTATAACAATACGGCTATGATATCACGTATTTTGTTCTGAGCGTTATCGCAATGTTGGTAATAAATTTTGTTATGGTAATATTGCTATCGGGGATTCAAGAATCGGCGATTTAAGATCTGACAAACTGTATTTTATGCAGCGATAGCAATATCTTTATGTTAGCAATATTGTTATGAGCAAACAATCGCACTGAATATACAATGAAACACATAGGTATCATAATTAGAAGCTTCTTGTGTACCTCATCTATCAATTAAAATAGTATGCATCAATAATTAAACAATGTCGTATTTCGAAATGTCATATTAAATTTAGCTTACCTCCATTAATTGGCTAATTAGATCAGCTACTGAATGAAAAATTTAATTCTTCGAAAGTTGTGCTCATTTTTCCAGTTCCAATTTATTTACATAAAAGTGTGAGATATTATAAAAAAAAATGCTTGTATCGCAATCAGAACAACCATATACCGGACAGGAAAAAATTTTATCTTTAACTTTTTCCACTGCATACAACTACCATAACGAACGAACGAATAATAAATAAGGAAAGAATTGCAGAAACTACAGTTTAAATACTTCAAGGTCGGCCATCTTGGGGAGCCACATCCAGATTTGTTTAGGTGACACTTTTCAAACGTTATGCCCCCACCAATTTCTTTACTTTCATGATTTGAACCCCTGACACCCCCCATTATGTTTTTAAATGTAACGTTCGAACGTTATCGAGATTATAACCAATGCTGACGATATTGGTGAGATTTTTCAATGCCAAGCTGCTTCTTTTGCAGCTCAAAGTAGAAATATAGCGGATCCATCGCAAGTTTTTTCTTCATTTCAAAATGCCAATTATATCAAAACTTTATGGTGTTAGATGAAGAAAAAGAGCTCGTGGCAACAACTATTCCAAGTAGAATTACGCCTCTCGAAGAAACGTTTAATTTTGAACCATATTTTTTTAAGGCTATTTCTCTAAATAACCAATTTTTTGCTACTTTCCTAAAGCGTATCGTCCTTCATCCGAAACTCAACAAAACCATTGTGACCATCGATGGCACTTTTTTGCTCTTTCTTCGTTTATGTGACAGGTGAAAAAATATTTCTTTTGAATTGAACAAAACAGATTTTTGTAGGAAATTTTTTGTAGAAAAATAAATCGCCTTTCGGCTCGCTAGGCGATCAGTAGTTCAGGAGATATCGGCAGTTGAGTGAAAAAGGATCATTTTGCATTCAAAACAGGATATCTCGAAGACAAATGGTCATGAAAAGCAAATTAGAGTTGAATGAATAGGTTGTGTGACATTTGCATCGGTCAAGCTCGAGAAAATTTTTCCATGCGCGTAGAGGAAAAAAAAATTGTGAATCAATAAATTCAGAAACGAAAGTCTTCAAGCTTCAAAAGTTTTTTTTATTTTCTATAAGACCATTTTTCACTGAGATACAGCCTGTTGAAAATCACCAAAAAATTTTGCCATTGGAAATATTCGAAAAATAAAAATAAAATGTAACATGGTTCATGTTTATTTAGCTTTTCATTCCAAAACGCAAACTGATTTTCTAAGGAAAAACAACTCTGCCACATACTTTACCATTCTGTCACGATCTTGTCTCCTTATCGAAAAGTTATTTTATTATATAGAACATTATATAGTAGTGCAACCTTGAAAAAAGCATTTTAGAGATAGTCAATGATTTTGCCATCTGAAGAGTACATGGTGATTCATTTATCTTGGTAACCCCAATTTTCTCGAAAACGCCCAAATATTTTTTCATTCTGTGAATGGCGTTCGGAACAAGTCAATGTCGACTTGAGATGCGCATAAAAATCTGCGAAATAAACAAAGACGCCAGGCGTCGCGGTGCTATCAAAAATTTTTTCTCCAGGGACATACCATTTTGATCATGTCATTCGAAAGATAATTTCATTTTGAACTTTTTTTTCGAATACAATTTTTGTCCATTTCTTACCGTCAGCGATCTGCAGCGTGTTCTATGTTGATTCTATTCCATTTATTTTTTTTCTGTATTGTGGTAGTATGCCTTGATTTGGAGACATATATATGATTTTGCGCCTTGAATTCAAGAAGGCTAGTTTTCTAAACAATCTGCCTCTTTAAATAAGATCGAATATGTGGATACAGCAAGATGGTGCTCCATGTCACAACGCTGCCATTGTGGAGAAATATTGAGATTAAAAATTCGAAAATGAATGGATCCTTATATTTTGACCAAAGTGACTTATAATGAAATAGGGAGATGATATAACTTGTGTATGGATCATAATGGCTAGATGACCTAGATTTGATTATGTTCCGTAAAATGACGGAGGTTCTGTAACTATTTTTCTATTATTTTATTCATTAAATATTATATCTTATATCAATAAACATTTTATTTAATAACAAACGAAACATTTCGAATCATATGTTCCATATACCGGACATTATAATCCATACATAAGTTATATCATTCCCCTATTTCATTATAAATTACTTCGGTCAAAATATAAGGGTCTACTTGGGCACATGCGTTCCTTATCTTCATTTTCAAATTATTATTAGAGTCAGTTTGGTAACCATATATTTAAGGGGACCCCTCAGAAAGTAATTCATGAGCGTTAGGTCTGGCGATATCTGATGGGTCCATTGGTTTCAATCCATTTCTTTTCGAATTCTTGATCTATCTCTTGACAATGGCAGCGTTGTTTCATGAAGCCCCATCTTGATGTAGCCACATTTTTCATATTATTTGAAGGAGCACATTGACTAGAAAACTGGCCTTCTTGAATTCAAATCACAAAATCACATCTATGTCTTTAAATAAAGGCATACTACCACAATACAGAAAAAAATATATGGAATATAATCAACATAAAACATGCTGCAGATCGCTAACAGTTAGAAATGGATTAAAATTGTATTCGAAAAAAAAATTCAGAATGAAATTATCTTTCGAATGACATAATAAAAAAGGTATATCCCTGGAGAAAAAATTTTTGATAGCGCCGCGACGCCTAGCGTCTTCATTTATTCCGCAGATTTTTATGCGCATCTCAAGTCGACATTGACTTCTTCAAAACGTCTTTCACAGAATGAAAAAATATTCGGACGTTTTCGAGAATATTGTTACCAAGATAAATGAATCACCCTGTACATACTGTTACGGTATCAAAATTCTCTATTTCATTTTTTTATATTATTAATTGAATTTGGAATCGAAATGAAAAAATTTATTCAAATTTTGAAATTTCCGGCCAAAACTCTTATCTCTTAATGAAATCAATAAATTTAATATAATTTGACCAAATACACAAAAATAAACTCTAGAAACTTAATAAATGTTAAAAATTGAATTATTTATATATCTTTAATGAATAACAACTATCACTATCTCTATAATTGAAAATTCAATGTTCCAAATTAAAATTAATATTCATAGTTCAACTCACTTCAAATTTCTCAAAATCACAATTGTTTATCGAATGAATTCTTGTACTTCAATCTCTATCTTCGATTCCAGCTACTCCAAACATATGTCCAATGATTTTTCCCTTTCATTTCTCCTCCTATTTACTTTTACATTCACGATTTCTACTTAGAATTCTAATTTCATTTCAACATTTTCCTTTAAATTCAGTTTTATTTCCCCTTTGATTCAATTTCAAATTCTCACTCCATCCATCATTCAACTCCTCTCCCCGTTTCCATAGTTCCTCACTTCTGTCATCCATACACTTTCTTGATTTATCTTATCCTAATACTATACAATTTTCATAGACTAATATACAATGTTCATAGAACCACTCAATAATTTTCTGTACCTGAATATGTCAATTTTATTTCTTTACATCCGTTTCATTGAATTTCGATTGAAATTATACACTTTCGAACCATAACAATACTTTTGTTTGAGTATCAAGGACTAACTAATTCATAGCCAAGATGTACTTCGTATTTAATGAAAATGTGATAGCATGGTATTAGATCTTGAATAAATAAAATTCTATTGGAGGAGATATGTTGATTTACATTTTTTCTCCGAAAATTGTTTTTATTGTAACAAAAAATTGCAAGTTACTTGACAAAATTCATTCATTAAAATTAAATAAAATTTTTCGTGACGGAGGCGTTGAATTAATTTTTGGCTGAAGCAAACTGAAAAGCCAGAAAATCGACAGAAAATCCATCGCACAAAATTTCCCGCCCGTGAAATTTTTCCGAGAGCATAAAAATAGAGCTTTCATAAAATCCAAAAATGCTGACGAAAAATCTTACAAATTAGAGCTCACATCTCATCAAAATGTAGGCTAAAAAATAGAATGACCCAAATTGATAAAATGGATTATTGTCTAATTTCCGAGCACCTATCGGGAAATGAAATATGCTTTATTAGTCGGTACGTTGTACTGAGATGGAAATTTGCAGGTACCCATTATACCTACAACTAGTCCTGCAACACAAGAAAAATCGAAGAGTGATTCATCTTTGCTGTATTCCCTCAAGGTAAACTAATGCAAAATTGTTTACAATTTCCAAATTTTTTTTTGTATTTTCAGGATGTTCTTGATAAGATAGGTCCTCGAGAAGAAGATGAGTATGAGTAGACCCATCTAGTTTGAATTTGAGCAATTGGAAGAATTGAGACTGATGCTAACTACAATTTTATTGATTGTTAGAGTTTGTTTCTCTTTTGATTTATTTATTTATTGAAATATCACAACAAATATAGAGTTCTGAACTTATATATTCTCTTTAATTGATATTAACATTGATAACTAATACAGATTCAACTTGAAATGGGGTTTGATTGAGTTCGTTCCCAATTGAAATAAAATATACAAGCTGCGAAAGGAGGAGCTTTCTGAACCTAATTGTTATATGAAACTTCTTCGAATTCACACATTCTTAGTTATAACTTTTGAAGAGATGATTTGATTTTTGTGTTAGATACCGCACTGAAATACCGCATAGTCGATTTTGAAGAATTGTGATATAATATACGTGGTACAAGTGCCACTATTTTTCACAAACAACGTGGGGTTGGGAAAAAGAAACACCCTATAACTGACTTCATAACTACACAGATATTCGTAAAGTTCATGAAGTGAAAATATATTCAATAAGAACATATGAAATAAAGAAAACAGAATACTCTTTCAACTCATGGTAGATTAAAATGTCCGATGAACATTCAAAATGGCGAAATGAATAAGGTAAATGTCCCAAATTCGGACAGTATGAGCTTAGTGACACCTACATTCCTTCCAAAAAAATACTTGAATAACTTCAAGAGTTGTATCTATTCAATTTTCTTCAAGTGTATGCCTTGAACTTGAAAATTCCTTTGAGAAGAACTTCCAAGATGTTCTTGATTTTTGAAAAATAATAATTTCCTTGGCAATTTATTTTCGACAGGGTTTCTAAATTTGACACAAATCAGACAATTCGCTCTTTTCATATTTATATTCAACAATCAAACCAGGAAAATATTTGTTATAATAGTTCAAAAGAAAAAATATCAAAATTGGTTCACAAAAACAAACATTATTATAATTGTTCATTACTCTGACCTCAAACACATTTCTTTTATTCGCTTTCACCGGAGGGCAATTTTTTTAAATATTTCTTTGAAATTATGATGTATTTCGCCCCCAACTTTTGGCCATCTCCAATAGTGAGGTCCACTTTTGCACATTGCTTTGACTTTCACTTCTGAATCTTCAATATCTGTAACGATTCCTGGGTACGTTTCGTCTGAACAAGTAATAATAACATAATCCTTGAGTTTGATTTCAGAAACCACATTTTCATTTGATTTCAGAAATCACATTTTCATTTGATTTTTGAATATCGTCCATATATTCTTGAGTGTTTTCGTTTCGAAGGTTTTTTTTTCATCTTTTCTCTCATTAATCTGATTTTTTTCATTTTCGGGGACCACTTTTTATTGTCTTTTCCTTCTACCAATATTTTCCTCAGCTTTCGTCTTTTTTCCTGCCTCTTGCGCTTCCGTTTTTTTTTTATCTGCAATTTTCTTTTTTTTTCTTCATTTTTTTTTTGGAATAGTTGTTTTGCCATGAATCTGATGTAGCTACAGACGGCATTTTTTCCTGTTTTGTTTTCCATTTCTTGAAGGCTATTGGTTGTGGCAATACAAGTAAGTGTTGAATGGTGATGAGACAACAACACCAGGAAGCAGATTTTCATATATTCATTATTTTCATTTGGTGTCTCAATCATGAAATTTTCTCCTGTATTGTCAGTAGTTTCCTTTGTGATTCAGTTTAGAAACTAGACTTCTCCTGGAGGAGAAGTCTCATTCACATGTTCTTATTGGGATTCTGAAGCTTTCAATACATTTGCTTCGAAACACCGTATTTTTTGTAGCTGTAGAGCAGGATTCCCTATTTCTAATTGCCTTTAAAGCCTTTTTGACGTCCTCATTTGAATACTTGTGGTATTTCTTTAAAGACATTACTGTTAATCTGGAATTAAAAGCAGGGATAAGATACTTCTCTTCAGTGTCGAATTCCTGTTCAAAATGAACGTAACTCCGATAGTGATGTCGAATTTATGACCGCACAAAAATTATCGAAGAAGGTATAATGCATTGGGAGCCGAAGTATTTCAAGACTGCTATGGAAAAGGATGGACTATTATGTATGGCAAGGTTTGGGCACATAAATTCGACTCTTCTTCTTCTTCATCTGCGGTGCCTTTTCTGGCAGAACCGAGGCCTGGTGGCCCATTGTTCATCCGCCTGTAGAACAAGAGACTCAGTCCCTTAGGCCTTAGACACGTCAACAAGAATGTCGCGAGTCGACAAGGAGGGGTCCCTCTCACCACGGAAATATTGGTGTAGGATTTTCTAGGTGTGTTGACCTTTTCTCATTAAGGTTGCTGCAGTTGAACAGAATATGCTCAACGGTTTCATCTGTGCTCTTGCATCAGCGGCACCTTGAGCAGTCAGTTAGTCCCATCTTATTAAAATGTTTGTTAAACGGGTGGCCAATCACCTGAGTTGTTTCCTCCCAAGGGCCAGGAATTTTTTTACCTCAACTATAGAGGAAGGCCTCTCAATGAGAAGCCTCGACTGTCTAAGACCACTTCCCGTGCTCCATGCAGAGGAAAATTCACTGTCTAGCCATCTTTTAAAGAAATGCCCGCCAGTTGTGCGGCAGTTGGGGAGCGACAGCTCTAGACCAACGAAAGCTGATCGTGCCCCCTGCTTGGCCAGTACATCTGCCTTCTCATTGCCGGGTACCCTGCGTGTGCCGGACACCAAATAACTTCCAAAAAGTTACGGGAGCCTAGCTAACGCAGAGCCTCCCTGCATTCTCCTATTAAGTTTGAATTGACTTTTGTCTCAGCAAGGGCTTTCAATGTTTTCTGACTGTCACAACATATGTATATGTGTTTACCAGAGTAACCTCTGCGGATATTTTCTAGCGTGCAGACGAGAATTGCATACAATTCCGCCTGCATTATTGAGCGGTCCTTCCCTAGGGGGATGGACAGTTTGAAGCGAGGCCCCACGATCCCAACTCCAGTCCCCGTAGATCTTACGGAGCCGTCGGTGAACCAGGTAGTTCCTTTAGGTTCAAGTGACCTGTTTGTATTAGACCAAAGGTCTCTATGAGGAACAATCACCCGGTAGGGTTCGTCAAAACAGAAGCTAGTGAGCACGCGGTCCCCTTTATGGAGAAGGGATGCATTAGCATCTATCACCAATTTGAGAGCTCCCGCATGAACCCTGAACATCCCATCATTGTGCCATTGTCCCTGTTCCCATATTCTATGAGCTGTCTTCATAGCAAACACCTTGACAACGAGGTGCACAGGCGGAAGACCCAGCAAACACTCTATTGATGTCGTAGGGGTAGGTCTCAGGGCGCCTGTTATGAATATTCATTCATTGTTCAGCCTTCGATGTGTATGTAGCTCATCTGGGATTGCTCCGTACACACGAATAGTTTATATTCAGTTTTCGCTGTAACCATTACCTACTAAACCTAAGTATAGTTTTCAATCATCTGTGTTGACTTCTACTGGGGTTTAAAATGCCAAGTGGAGAAAAGGGGTGATCATGATGAGCTGAATGCCCGTGTCGACAAAATGGAAGAATGAATTGGTTGAGGCTTTCGCGGCCATCGTTCAATGTGACATGTTCTTTCGAGCATTTAGGCCGTCGTCGTAGATTAGTTCTCGACGTTTCGCCAGTTCGAGTGTCTGGCATCTTCAGGAGTTATATTTCAGGAGATGTTCTCACTGGACTGAACTGCCTGAGTGTGACGGGGACGCAGATTGTACCTCCTTATATAACCTCGGTCGGGGGGCGTGGCTGCGCTTGACCGGTCCCGTCCCAATAACGAACGCGCGCCGGTGTCCGACCGGTTCACAACCGGTTCCCGATCTTCATTCACTTCATGAACCCGGTTATTATTATAGGGGAGTGGTTTTGTGTTTTTGAGTACTGGCACCCATGTTCTATTGATTTTCAAAGATTCCTCCGATTTATTGAAATTCGTTGGGTGTTTATGAATTTCGATTGCTTCCCTGTAGAGCCTGGGGTAGTATGCGGTAGTGGTGCACAACACTTGGGTTTTGTCGAATTCTATTGCATGATTCGTGTTGATCAGTGTGTGCTCTGCGACGGCGGATTTCTCTGACTGACCCAGTCTACAATTGGCCTTGTGTTCCTTGATCCTCGTATTGATGGATCGCTTCGTTGTACCGATGTATACACTTCCACAGCTGCACGGAATTCGGTATACACCTGGTGTACTAAGTGTATCCCTTCTGTCCTTGGGGGAGTTGAGATGGTCCTTGATCTTCTTCGACGGTTTGAATATTGTCTTAATGTTGTGTTTCCCCAGAATTCGTCCGATTCTATCTGTCACCCGTGGGATAAACGGCAAGAATGCTTTTGTTTCCGATTCTTGGCGACGTGATACATTGTCGTTGTTGTGTTCAGGCCTTTGTTTGATGTATCTATCGATGTCGTTTTTCGTGTAGCCGTTAGCCATGAGAGCGCGCTTCAAGTGTTCTAACTCGGTTGCTAGTTGTTCTGGCTCACAAATTCTTCTCGCTCTGTCGACTAGCGTTTTGATTATCCCTTTACGTTGGCATGGATGATGATTTGAGGTGTTGTGAAGATATCTGTCCGTGTGTGTAGGTTTTCGGTATACAGTGTGTCCTAGAGTTGTTTCCTTCCGTGTGACAAGTACATCAAGGAAAGCCAAATTTCTGTTTTGGTCTTCTAATTCCATTGTGAACTGTATACTTGGGTGCATGTTATTTATGTGTGTCAGAAATTCATTGAGCTTTTCTCTTCCATGACTCCATATGACGAATGTGTCATCTACATATCGAAACCATACTTTCGGTTTGAGAGGTGCGGTATTCAGAGTTTTCTCTTCTAATTTCTCCATGAAGTAGTTCGCTACCACTGGGGCCAGTGGATTACCCATTGATATTCCATCGGTTTGTTCGTATATTTCCTGGTTGAAGGAGAAATAGGACGATGTAAGGCATATTTTAAACAGCTCGCTGATGTCCCTTGGAAATTTCTGTTCTATCTCTACCACTGCTTCATTCAGTGGGACTTTTGTGAACAGTGAAACCACGTCGAAACTGACCAGAATATCATTGGTGTCGACTTCGATATTTTTGATCTTCTCTATGAAGTGAGCGGAGTCTCTTATGTACGTGGTTGTTTTTCCGACGTGTGGCTGAAGGATTGTGACAAGATGTTTTGCTAGGTTGTATGTTGGAGAACCTATTGTGCTGACAATTGGACGGAGAGGTATGTCTTTTTTGTGGATTTTAGGTAATCCATAAAATCTTGGAAGCGAGGCCTCGCTTCTGCACAATCTTTTCTGTAGTGA